>JAJTUV010003040.1:0-81713 GCA_021653895.1 Mastomys natalensis
TTTGTAAAGGTTTTCCACGAACTTGAAAAGCTAACTCCTTTGGGTCATTGAGTCATAGAGCTTTCTAAGACAATATTTAGTATTGTTCTAAGGATTTGGGCAACATAATCTCTCAGTTAACAGCATCTGATCATCTCCCTGCCCCGTCCTACCAACTTTTAACTCTCTTGCTTCCATTTATCTTTCTAGTATAAATTATTACATCTTCCCTTCCTTCTGGAAGCACCTCTTCTCCTAAAGATGACTAAGGTGTCCCTCTCCTAATTTTACAGAGTCAGTTTTCCTATCATGGCAGTGACCATGCTCTGTCAATGTTGTCTGACTCTCTGTTTTTCTTTTTTTTTTCTTTCTTTTTTTTTTTTTTTTTTTTTTTCGAGGCAGGGTTTCTCTGTATAGCCCTGGCTGTCCTGGAACTCACTCTGTAGACTATCATCTGTTTTTCTAAACCCTGGAACTTCTTAAGAGCAAGAACTGTGCTTTGTCTCTGCCTCCGTTCCTATCACCTTCCCCCAGGAAACTGTTGCTGAATGGACCTGCATTCTGGGACGTGGATTGTACAGCTGGAGAACTTTGGGAGTGTAACTGACTTCCCTGTCTCATACCCAAAGGACACTGTGCTGATTTAATTACTCACATGTGGGGTTTCACACAGATGTTATAACAGCTCACTTAGCAAAGGACAGTGATTAGGGTTTTCTTTTATTAACTAAATAGACAGCACCCGAGTGGAATATTAAAAGACAGATGGCACAACTTTCATCTTTTGTGTATCTGCAAGGGAAGCACAACGTGCCAGCATTGTCCTGTTTAACCTTAAAAAGATATACTTAGCCACTTGTAGGTCACTCACTCTACACCCATATTCTGCCTACCATAGTTGGGAGAAAGCCAAAAGAAAATGCAACTGGAGGGCTGTTATTAGCTGAATTGTGTTAACCCAAAATTCATATGTTAAAGCCCTAACCTATCAGTGCTTCAGAAATGTGACTATATTCGAAGATCAGGCCTTGTAGGAGATAGTTAAATTAAAACAAGGTCATTAGGATGAGGTCTAATCCAATTTCTGTGGTGTCCTACAAGATAAGAAAATTGGACACACAAAAGAGACACCAGGGACATCCATGCACAGAAGGATTATCATGTAAAGTGGGAACAAGAGGGCAGCCATTTACAAGTCAGAAGGGAAGGCTGAGCAGGAAACCAACCCTGCCAGCATCTTGATCTAGATCACAAGCTTCCAGAATGATGGTGGAATCAATGTTATAAACCACTGTGTCTGTGATATTTTGTTATAATAGCTCCAGAAAACAGAGGGATTAGTTATTGTTCTATTGCTGTGATAAAACTCCATGACTAAGGCAACTTATAAACGGAAGCATTTCATTAGCATTTAACAGGAGGCAGAGGGGAAAGAGAGAGAGAGAGAGAGAGAGAGAGAGAGAGAGAGAGAGAGAGAGAGAATATCTGATGTGGGCTTTGAAACCTAAAAATCCATCCCCAGCGTCACACCTTCTCCAACAAGGCCACACCTCCTAATCCTTCCCAAACAGTTTTACTAACTGGAGGCTAAACATTCAAATATATGAACCTATGGGAGCCACTTTTATTCAAACTACCATAGACTCCAATCACAGTTTAGCGCTGAGATGTCTGGGATATCTTCAGACAATCTCAGCCTGAGTTAACTAGGTCCCAGATGTGGAGCTTCATAAGTTATGGCTATCCCCTTAACCTAGGCCCATTGTCAATTTCCTTATAGTTGAAGTTATTTGCCTTTTCTCTTCAGTCTTTGCTTCACTCATTCACTTCCTTAACAGTTACTGAGAGGTGCTGGCAGGGGCTATTGTACCCTGCCCTCAAAGAACCTAACTACATATAAAAGACATGCATCTACCACAGTAAAGTGAGAGACCACCCAGGTGTGTGGCATCATTTCTAACATAGGTGATGAAGCTGACCAGTAAAGGAAGACAAACAGTCTGCATAAAAGAAGATTCAAGGCTGACAATGCAGTATAGTGAAGCAGTTAGGAGCTTAGCCTCTGAAACCAGAGCGGATGCTGCAATTAAGACAATAGGCTCTACTCAGAGTATAAATGCTACAAGACCTTCACAGAATACTAAATCTCTCCATTCCTTGGTTACCTCATCTGAAAATGAGACTAAACAACAATGTTTATATTCAATTTCATGAATTCATACAAAATGCTTACAACAATGATTGGCAAAGAGGAGTTACTTCACAGTTTTTGCTGTAAGTACATTGCGGAGGCAAGAATTTTGGATTTCAGTCTTTCATTTATTAGCTATGTATTCCCAGGACAAATACACATCACCCCAGCTAGACAATCTTTCTATCTGACAAAGTACTTGGGAGAAGCAAGTGAAATAACCAATATTTAAGTGCACTGAAAACTACAAGGGCACAGGGATTTTATTGTTGCTGTTATTAAGTTGAGCACTGAAGAATGGTGAAGATTTAATATGAAAGTTACTACTCATTGAGCACTTACACAAGTGTATGTGTGTGTGTGTGTGTGAGAGAGAGAGAGAGACAGAGAGAGAGAGACAGAGAGACAGAGAGACAGAGAGACAGAAAGTACATAAAGAAATGAGGACAGATATTTTCTGATTTTCTTTTCTAGCTCCCTAGTTCCTAGGGCAGAAATGCATGCCACATACTTGACTGAGGCGATGCCCTTGACAAGACTCTAAATTTGGAGGGATTGTCAGAAGTTCAGGTGTGAGTGATGAATGTGTAGTTGGTAGTGAAGTGGCAGTGACATTTTGGCTAAACTGACCCTGGGGATTAAGCTAGTTGATAGTCACCTTATACAACCTCTGATGATTCTTGATCAAGTCTCTACTCAATAACCAGTACTACCATTGATTTGATGAGCAATCTGCTATTCTCAATAACTTCTACAGGGCAGGCAGGATAGCTCAGTGGATAAAAGAACCTGCCAACCCTGATGACCCAAGTTCAATCCCCAAGACCCACATGTTGGAATAGAGAACTTGTCCTCTGACTTCCATGTGTGCAAATTGAACCTTAGTGGAGGACAATATAACTTGCCCCCAAATCCCTCTAATAGTAAGTGAGGTGTGTGGAGGTGACTCTACGGATGCTTTTACTAGTACTTACCACTGCCATACACTAGGGGGAGAAACTGGCAAAAAATATTCAATGTGGGAGGAATATCCAGAAAGACCCAGATGTAGGAGGGTCTGAGGAGGGTTCAGAAGATTGTGAATGTCCAGATGAGCAAAGGTAAAATGTTCACAGCAGAGCCAGTTAGAAATAGGAAAAGCTAGGTGTGATAGTATGCACCTACAATCCTAGTACTTGGGAGACTGAGGCAATAAGATTGTCTCAAATGTTAGAACATCCTAGGTTATGTATTGAGTTCGAGGTTAGCCTGGGCTACAAAGAGCATAACTCTGGGTTTCATTCCTAGAACTGGAGGGGGGAAGGGTCCTGATGCTAATGTGGTGACTTACACCTATAATCACAGCACTTGAGGCAAGAAGCAGGGAACCCCAAATTCAAGACCATCCTGGTGTACAGATTGAGACCTTGTCTCATCTCACAAACAGAAGAACAAAATTAGGAAGAGACCTTGAGGTCAGCAGGGTGAATTTCATTTACTGGCCATGAAGAGCCACAGGAGGCGTCAGGCTTTCAGAAACTACTGTGTTCGTCTGGGGTTGAGGTGATGGAAACTTAACTGGGAAACATGGTTTTTTTGTGTGTGTAAGGAAAAAGTCCTGACTAATGAATGATAATTACTAAGGAAGAGCTCTGATGAGTGCGAAGCTGTTGACATCCTTGACCAAAATAGTGAAATCTGGCCCTGAAGTGATTTGGCGGTGACAGGAGGATGGAGCAGCTGTCTCTTTAGAAAGAAAGGCCTTCTTTCTGCTGTCATAATTCCTAGCCTTTCAGCCTCTTATTTCAAAGCCGCTTACCATTTGCCTTTTTTCTCTGGGATTGTTTGATAGGACTCTGATTTCACTCTGGGAATGACATTACCACTCACAGATGTGAATACCAACAGCTTGTGTGAAGGGAGAATCCTAGCCAGTTGGAAGCAGTCACTCCTGTGGGTCCCCATGGCCTGCTTCTGGTTATTGATAACTGATGGTTCTGCCATCCCTGGTTCTACCAACCCAGCAGGATATCATCCTCTTATATTCTGGTGCCCTTTTGCTACAGCTGCCAGTGAGTGGTGTCCCAGATGACAGTCCCTTAGCCTACATTTCTAGCTATCTCCAAGGGTTTCTATAGCCCATTCCTGAATATAGTTCTGCCAATCTTTGTGGAAGAAAATGGAGACGATCAAGGACCCAGAAGTTTAGCTAGTTTCTTTAAACACCATCAACCTAATGTGGAACGTATCCACCCTCTCCTTTCTTCTTTCTCTTTCTTTCTCCCTTCTCCATCTCCTCCACATTTATCCTCTTGGTTTTTCTTTGCATCCTAGCTCTCCTATTGTTGCTTTAGCTTTCTCTTCTCTTCCTTTTTTCCTTCATGCAACAAAAATTTTACCAGCAGGACCTGTGCTAAGTGTTAGAAGTATACAAATGAAGAAAATACAAGCTCCATCCTTAAGCCAGATCAAGTATTTCTAAGGAATATACAAAATAGTAGAAATAAGACCAGGATATATAATGATAACTCACTGGACACATTTATTCCAAGTAGAAACAAGCAAGAACACAAAAAGTTTCTGTAAGGAAATTATGCCACAACAGATTTTGAATTTTACCTTGGTATACATATTTGTGAGTATGACTGAGAAGAAAATATTTTGAGCAGAAGGGACCTAAGCAAACACCTATGGAGTAAGAGAAACCCTTTGCTATATAGACAAAATATATAAAGTAATGGTATTGGAATGAAAATGGCAGTAGATGAGCTGTAGCAGAAAGAAGGATCCTTGTATGCTACTTTAATCTCTTGGTCTTTGTCCACTAGTGAATGGAAGGTCACCAAAACCATCTAGAAGAGAGAGCAGAAGAATGGTCATATATGTTTCTTTCTCAGACAGTCTCACTGTGCAGCCCTGAGTGGTCTAAAACACATTCTGCAGACCTTGTTGGTCTGAAACTCATAGAGATCTACCTGCTTTCACCCACAAGTTGCTAGGATTAAAGGCATGTGCTACCATACCTGGCATCATGTATGTTTTTGGGACTACAGGTCACTATTCCTTTCCAGCAGTGTGAAGGATGAGTTACACAGGAAGGCCATCACACCAGGGGAACCCAGTTGTTTTTGCCATCTAAGTGAGAGATGACGGTGGCTTAAATCAGAACAGGAAAAGATATGCTTAAGTTAAGAAAGCAATCAGGTGATAGAATCTGTAGATCTTTGTGATGAATTGGCTATAAATGATATGATATGTGTGATGGAGATATCAAGAATAACACTTTACCCTTTTGCTATGCAGATAGGAATACTAATAAAACTAATGAAATATTCTTGAGAATAGTTGTGTCATCAACCATGACAAAGGACTCAGGAGAGAGTACAAGTGCGGAAGAAAATGGATAATTTCTTAGGGTTGTGTGAGTTGAAGATGCCTAGCAACATACAATAGGAGATGCCTAGCAGGGATATTGAGAGTTTAAGACTCTGGAGAGCTTTAAACTTAAGGGTCTGTGCTAAAGGTTTATAGGGTTTTGATTTGGGATTATACAGACATATCTGTCACAGCCTGCTAGGATCATAGCATCCCTATGAGAATTACTGCACCCAATCTGCTGCCTGCTGCCCATACAGTCATGGGTTGCTCTTTAATACATTCTACCTACTCCTTCCACTTGCCTTTATTTCAACTAATAAGACCTTGTCTGTCCACAGTTCAAAGACTGAGGTATATAAGAGAAGATGTACCTGGAATTTTGAAAGTTGAGAGATGAGCTGGACCAGTTAGAATCCTCTCATGGGTTTGAACTAAGAACTACAGAAATAACAGATTATTTACCACTGGAGTTGAAGTTGGAAGACTTGAAAATTAAGACATGAGCAGGTGAGGTCCTTTGAAGCATAAGTAAGAAGGAGATACAAACCATGGGTAAACCGAAGGTTGGAGGTGGTAAAAAGAGAAGACTGGAGACTGGAGATAAAGATACAAAGCAAGGCCAAGAAAAGAGGCAACTACACTGTAAAAAACACAGAGGAATTTTCCAATTGTGAAAGCAGCTCCACTACCTGATAGACCTGCCACCTCTGTGTGGCCTCAGTTTGAAGGCCAGCCATCTGAGGATAACATAAGTGATGGTATTTGCTTTTCCAAACAAAAGAATTTCCAGAGCGAGATCACTCAGGAAGAAACAAGCATGAAATAAAAGCAGTGAGCTGAAATCAGCAACAGTCTGTCTCTCTCTCTCTCTCTCTCTCTCTCTCTCTCTGTCTCCTCCTCTGCCCTCGTGTGTGTGTGTGTGTGTGTGTGTGTGTGTGTATGTGTCTGTCTGTCTGTATCTCTGTGTGTGTGTCTGTGTATGTCTGTATCTGTGTGTATGTCTGTATCTGTGTGTGTGTGTGTGTGTGGTATGTCTGTATCTGTGTGTGTGTGTGTGTGTGTGTGTGCGCGTATGTCTGTATCTGTGTGTGTGTGTGTCTGTGTCTGTGTCTGTCTGTCTGTATGTGTGTGCCTGTATGTGTCTGTGTTGGCAAGGAGAAGAGGAATCTATACATATGCAGAGGGAGGGACATGGGGTTCTGCCAATAGAACTCTGGCCATGAAAGCCAAGTTGTCTTATTTCATTGATGTTTGTTTTCTTTATATCAGTGATCAACCACAAGCATCAAAAACCTGCAGATAGATCTGATCAAGACTTCATTGTGTCCACAGGGTTTAAAATTAGTAGGTAACTGGTGATTTTAGTGAAACCATCTAGTAAAGTGCTAGGGAAGAAAAATCAGGCTGAACATGGCTAAAAATTGTGTGTGTGTGTGTGTGTGTGTGTGTGTGTGTGTGTGTGTGTGCCAAAGGAGGTTTTGCTTTAATTCTGCTTTAATTTTTAGAGAAAGGCTAGAATTTATGTATTAAGAGAAAGAATTTGATTGAGAAGGAAAGAGAAGGGGGAAGGGAAGAAGAGAGAGGGAAAGAGGGGGAGGCAGAGAGACAGAATCAGAGAAGGGAGGGGAAAGGGAGGAAGAGAGGCAAGTGAGAGAGAGATGGAGAAGAGAGTACGCATAGTATGATGAAGCACATAGCAAACAAATAAATACACCATATAGACACTCCTGGCAATGGGCGAAGAGACACACTTTGTTGGTAGTGTTGTTCTTAGATCAGTCAGGGGCAAATCAGGAAAGGGGAGAATCTAATTTAGCAAGGATCTTAAGGAAGGGAGACTAGGTCCAAGCTGAACTGATTGTGTTAGCCTTAAAAAGAAAGAGAGTACCCTATCTTCTAAAACTGCGAATAGGAAAGATGCAAAGATTCTTGCAGCCCAAAGGCTGCAGTCTTGGATTCTAGTCTCGGGTCTACCGTCAACCAGCTGTACATATGTCCTTCTCTCTGGGCTTCTTGGTCATCATCTATAATCAAAGGGGAAGATTGCCTGGCCAGGCTCTCTTTTTGAAGGTGGCTGTGAGGGTGAAATGAAAGCAGGAGGGGTCAGTGTGTGGGGGAGTATTTACAGACCTGAGGAGACGTGCACAGGTGATTTAGAAAGCAAAAAGTGTATGGCGAGCAGAATGGACAGCTGTTTCTAGGGTATAGTTTGATTTACCCATGTCTATTTTTCTATATTTTGTGACAACAGAATCTACCGCCTGCTTTCTTCCTCATTCCCAGTCCCCACATGCTGCAAGTTCCCCAGAGGTCAGGCGTGGTGGGAGCTGAAGGTACAGTCTCAGCAGCTCTGTCTCGAATGATGAGCTGAGAAATCAAAGGTTCTTTGTTTGCCAAGGAAAGGGTTTTCTTTGCTTTTTCCTTCTCTTCAATAAATCTGTCTGCCTCCGCTGTTCCATGACGAGGCTGATTGGCCTTGCCCTTGGGACGTGCAACTCAGCATGGGAGAGGGAAATGCTGTGAAAGTTGGCACCTCCCTTTCCAATACATGTTTAATTCATCACTGCAAAGACTTGGATAAGTAAAACACTAAGCTCCTTCTGACCGGGCTTCCTGGAGAGAGGGATTCCAACAGCTTTTAAAGGAAATGTCAAACTGTTAAGGGTTCAGGCTTCAAGCAGCTTAATGCTTCACAATGTATTGGAGTGAGCGGTCTTGTGGCTTCTTAATGCCTGGGTTATTTAGAATTGAAAATTACTGATTTGGATTGTCAATCTGGTAAACACAAGACAACCACAGCCAACTCTGGAGAAACATTCATCCATTTTACTCATTGGTCTATAGCTTCTTCCTCAACAAGCCTTTTAGCCAGTTACTAGTCAATCAATGAATATGAATGAGCAAACGAGACATCAACAGTATGTTCAATTCAGTAGACTCTGATTTAGCTCATATCAAGATAAATGAATAATAACAGCATATGGACCCCCTGGCAATGGGCAAAGAGACACCTTGTTGCTGGCATTGTTCTTACACCAGTCAAGGACAGAGCAGATAGCAGTCCTTTGTTCATCCTAGCTTGATGCCTGAGTTGGTGTCCACAGCTGTCTTATGCCTAGGACCCATAAAAATCAAATCGAATCTAGGCAGCGCGGCACAGAAGGAGGAAGACAGAGAGCAACTTTCAGACCACCATGCCACCCACAGACAGACCTGCCATCCAGCACACTGTACAGGTGGGCCATAGATAGCTGCTTGCCACCAAGCCCCGCAGTATAAATGGAAGATGTCACTCAGGGACTCTCCAGCAGAATGGCCAGCCTGCAGCAGAAGCCATGACAATGTGCAAGTATGTGATGGTCAGGTGGGAGAGAAGAGAAGTGGAGAAGTTTGAGCATCATGAAGAGAGATGGAATTGGAGACTCGAGGGTGCAGAGGAGTAGCCTATTGTGAGTGGCCAGTCCTGCCACCTGGAACCACTGGTGATAGGGTCAGCTTGCCCATACTCACACCCTTGGGGCAAACTCACTCACTTGCTGCCTGGACAAGGTGCAGGGCCTGCTCTCCTAAGTGCTGCATCCACTGAGGGCCAGGGCCAGTTATGCACAGCCCATGGACATCCACATGGTTCCCAGTGGCTATCCTGACCAGGGACATCACCATGTTTTCTAGTGGTAATTTGAGCCACAGACATTGGCACCAAGCCCTGCCACTGGGTAGCCACAGACTCAGACATGACCCTCAGTGGCAGATCGGGTTTAGACACCACTTGTCCTGCTATGGGGTGGCACAGGTGTAGAGGTGATGACTTCCCACCACTCCTCACTACCTCTGGCAGTCAGGAAAGCTGCCCATAGAGTCATGAGCTCAAAAGAGCTAGCCCTGCCCATCGCCAGCTGCAGCACTCAGGAGAGCGGGCCCTGCACCTCCTCTGGGTAGCACAGTAGAGCTGGCCCTTGTGGAGAGGTCACAAGCGAACCAGCTGCCAAGGGTGAGAGCATGGGACAGGTAATGAGGTAATGTGGTGTGATGCCTTCCTCCCCTCCTCCTCAACATCTGCAATAGCCAGGAGAGCTGGCCCTGGGGACACGACAGTGGAAGAGCTAGCAGTGCTGGTGAGCTCCCCTGGTGTTGTAGATGAGAGCCAGTGGGGTGACCAGCTCAACTACCATCCAGACCCAGATCCAGGGCTCTATATTGGCCCACCCAAACATCTACATAACCTGCAAATGGTTGGGACAAGTGAAAGAGTCAATCCTGCTGCTCCAAAGCCACAGGATCTCCGTGGCACAGGGCAACAACAGGATAACCAGGAGGAGTCCCTATGAGGATCCAATATTGATGGTGTCACAGAAGCCAGAGATCTCAAAAGAGACCGGTGACTCATTGCAATGAACAATTGCAAGTGAAGATGGTTGCAAGTGCACCGTGACATAGTGTGATTTCCACCATGAGATGTTTTCCATGCTTTGTTGTTGTTATTGTTGTTGCTGTTGTTATTTGTGTTTTATTTTGAGGGGGAGGTTACAAGGGCAAAGGGTGGATATGAGAGGATGGAGAGATGAGTGGGACTGGGGTGAGTGTTGTAAAACTCACAAAGAATCAAATAAAGTTTAAAAGAACCCCACTCAACCTCACTCCACCCCACTTACCCCCAAAACTGCATACTGTTATGGGCTCATTTGTGTTCTTCTCCCATTTCATAAATTAAAGCCTTAACTCCTAGTTCAGCAGATTGCAAGCTACGGGATTGAGTTTAGGTACTTTAGGTCCTGAGTTAAGATGACATCCATCAGGTAGGCTCTAATCCAATATGGGTGGCATTCTTATATTAATAAGTGATGAGGACATAGACAGAAGTTATCAGACACTTCAGAAAAAAGACAACTATATGAAACTAAAAGGAGACAGCTCCATCTACAAGCAAAGCAGTGACCTCCTGAGAAACACACCCTGAAAAATTCCTGACCTTAAACATACAGTTTCCAGGAGTGTAAGAAGATACCTGTCTGTAGTTGAGCTTCTAGTCTGTAGAATTTTGCTAGTAACATCTGGAAGTCTATAGCTACATAGATGTTTTCCCCTAGATTTTTTTAAATCACCAATCACAATTAAAATGAGGTCAAGGGATATAGAAACAATTCCTTGATTTTTTTTCATCACCATGATTTAGCAGCTTCAGCCAGACCACACAGATGACGCAGAGGAGGATATGAACCCCTGTCCATACTGTCTCTCTCCTTTCCTTACTCATGGGTCTTTTGCTCTTCTTTTCGGCCTCAGGTTCCTGCCTCCATCAGGAAGATTCCGGTGACATTCTTTAGGTGCTGTTGGTTCCCTAAAGACTTCAGAACTGCCTGGGGTATCAGATGTAGAGTGTAATTCACAGACCACATGCACCACTAATAATTCAGGCTCAAAAGGCCTGAGTGGGACCTAGACAAGTACCCTTGAGTCTTATCATTGTGAGACAGGTATACAAAAAAAAATGTTCATAATATCTATGCACAATTAAAATAGTAATAAAATAAATATATGGGAGCTGGAGAAAAAGTACCCTCATCAGGTAGTAACTACCTGTACCTGCAACTCCAGCTCAAGGGGATCAGATACTGTCTTTTGGACTCTGCTAGCATGTATCTCCACACATGTACACATTGCACACACATCATGCACATACATAAAACTGAAAAAAAAAAAACCCTCCCGTTAAAAAAGAAAGGAATGTCCATAGATAAAAATATATGAGTACTCCTTCCCCTGTCACAGTTCTCTCCTTCAGCAACAAGCCTTTACTGATTTTTACAGTATTCGTCTCTTTGTTTTTCTTTATTGTTTGCTATATGCATTTGTGTCCCTGAACAAGAGCAAAATCTTTTTTAGCTTGATTGCCTGCTGACTTCATACAATGTGTCACGCTGTGTATATTCTTTAGCAACAGAATCTTTAATTTAATTATGAAGCGCCGGTTCTCAGTAGTAAAGGGGTTTGGTAAAAGAGGAAAGAGAAGGTAGCTGGGAGTGTAGGAAGAAATTTCCATATGTCACATATACTACATCAGAGAGGAGGACCATATGTTACAAATGTTCAACTATGTGGTACAGATTATCACTTTATAGCTTCTTAGGTACGTGTTTTCAGGTGCCACAGTCAACTTGGTCCCATAATAGGTGTCAACTTAATCAACCAATGTTGAAAACATTAGAGTAGATTGAAACAGCAAAGACTTCCTGGAGAAAATGCAGCCCGTGGTAGACCTTGACTGATGGGAAAACTGGAAATTGGGACAAGAAATAGAGGAGGTGTCAGTTTATGGCTAGAGTTTGCTTTAGAAAGAGAAAGCCGGGAGTCCAAGGCAAATCGGGTATGCAGAAATGTGGATTGCCAGATTGGAGGGGGTGAGTGCCAACAAAAGCCTGGCAAAGGCTGGGGTTGCAGCTCGGTGGCAAGCATGTGCAAGCCTGGGTTCTATCCTAGCACTACAAAAAAAGCCTGGTAAATCTAGTTCTTTTACGAAAGTACTGAGATTCCAGGGGATCCTATCTTGGGAACTAAGAAGGAAGGCACAGCTTGAGAAATTTAGGATGGGAGATCTTGAGAACATCAGAGTGGAGTCCTTGTTGTAGAAAATAAAGCATGAAAATGTAGTCAGACAGTAAGGCATTCAGGAGAATAGGGCAGCTAGAAACAAACAGGAAATGACTTTAGAGCAGTAATAGAGTTCCTCAGGTGTCCAAGACTCTTCTCCATTCCTCTAGTTCTTCAGGAGTTCATGGACTAGCTTCTTTCCTCTATGCTCAATCTACCATTGTGAGCTGAATGTGAAATGGCCTCATGGGCTTACATGACTTAAAATGTGGTCTCCAGTTGATGGCACTGGTTTGGAAGATTCTGCATCTTTTTGCAGGGGTTGACCTTTGCTAGAGGAAGTATCAATTGTAATACATTACCAGGAATAGGCCTTGACATTTTCGAACCTGACCCTACTTCTTAACTGTGCTTTCCTCCCTGGCTGTAGACAGACACAGTATGACTGACTAGTCATCTCACACTGTCATTCACCAAGTCTTTCCTGACTCAGTAGACTGTATTGCCTCGTACTGTCAGCTAAAAAAATAAAAAGAAAAACTCTTCCTTCCTTAGGCTGCTTCTTTTCAAGTGTTTGGTCACAGCTATGAAAAAAGTAATTAAGATAAGCACTCTTCTTCATCTCTACTCTCAGCTAAAGCACTCACTTCCTACCTCACTGAAGAGAACGAAGTGACCTGAGAATTCCAACCCACCGCCATCATTACACTCCTCTCTCTATCATTATCCTCGCCTTTCTGTTAGCTCTGTTGGATGAATTATTCACTGTCAAAAGCTTCCACTGGTTCTCCAGATGTCATTCCAATCAGCTAGGATTGAGCTCATCTGAGAGCAAGAGCGATTCAAAATTATAGTGCAGGAAACGACAGCACTTAAGTTCTCATACATAAGAAGGAGGCAGTCTGAGGTTGGTATGATGACCCAGATCTGAAAAGCCTTCAGGAGCCCAGGTTTCTCTCAGTTCACCACATCTCATGTGTATTGTCCTTGTCTTCCAGGTCCAAGATGGCATCTAGAGTTATTGCAATCAAACTGCAGGCAGCAGGATGAAGAAAGAACAAAAGAAAGGACAAAGTGCGCATGCCAACCATCTGTCAAAGGAGGTTCCCAAGAGCAGGCACAGGATGCTTCTACATACCTCTTACCAGTCAGAGGCAGTTATAAAGCCACATCTAGCAGCAAGAGGTATAATGTTTGTTCTAGAAAATGGCAAGGCTGGCTATGAATTGGGAATTTCATTGTTATGGAAAGAAGACAGAGAAATCTACCACACCATTATTTCTTTCCCTCGTAATGACTTTATTTCTTTTCCATCTGAACACTTTCTACCAGTAATTCCTACTATCGCACAGACTGATTTTAGCATTTACTATCCCCAAATAAACCATATCTTAACACCCATTAAGAGCAAATATTCTCTGCTGGGCACTGGTGGCGCACACCTTTAATCCCAGCACTTGGGAGGCAGAGTCAGGCGGATTTCTGAGTTCGAGGCCAGCCTGGTCTACAGAGTGAGTTCCAGGACAGCCAGGACTACACAGAGAAACCCTGTCTCAAAAAACAAAAACAAAAACAAACAAACAAAAAAAGCAAATATTCTCCAAAGAATTATATATACATGCAAACTCCTCTTCCTCACCTCCTGTTCAGTCTCCGACCTCCTCCAGGCTGGGTTCCATACCCATCAATTCACTGAAAACTCTCTTGTCACAATCCCCTAGAGACCTCTGTGTTGCCAAATCCAATTATCACACTTCTATCCTGAATTTAATAGCCCTCTCACCAGCATTTGACATAGATGGTCTTTAAAATCCTTTAAAGAGTATATTCTTTAAAACATTTCCTGGCTTAGATTTGTTAATGTCACCCTTTTACTGCTTTCTCTCTCAATGCTTTCTACTTGAATCAAATTATTCATACTCTACCCTGAGACTTCTCTTTCTCAAATCCTTCCTTGAGTAGTTTCCTCCATTCCTATGGCTTTCAGTACCATATTTATACCAATGGCTCCCAGAAAAGACCCAAAAGGATTCTAAAATGGATAACCACATGTCTGCATCTTACTTGCTTATTTAAATTTGCTACTTGGATACTTATCAGACATCTCTAATATAATGCCTACAAAACAGAACTAGGGGTTTATAGTTCAACCAGTAAAAACTTGCCTTGAAAGAATGAGGATCCGAGCCAGCTGTGGTGATGCACATCTGTAATTTCAGCACTCAAGAGGCAGAAGCACCCAGGTCTCTGTGAGTTCACTGCCATCCTGGTCTGAGTTCCAGGCCAGGTATGGCTACAGAGTTAAATCCTGTCTCGAAACAAAACAAAACAAAACAAAACAAAACAAAACAAAACAAAACAAAACAAAACAAAACAAAGAATGAATGAGGGCCTGATTTCAATCCCCAGAACCCACACAAGTAGACATGGTGGTACCTGCTTGTAATCGCGGCACTGGGGAGGCAGAGACACATAGACCCTTGTGTTCTGGTCAGCCAAACTCCTCAGCAAACTTCCAGACAAATGAGAGAGCCTGTCAAAACATTTAGGGTAGGGCTTCCCTCATTAGTTAAACTTTTTCAAATGCAAAAACATACTCAGAAGTGGGTTTTCTACGTGATTCCAAATACAGTTGATAATGAAGATTAGATATCACAGTAGAGTGATTTCTTAAAAATAAGATCTACATTATGCAATTTTCCCAATCTAAATCCTCTAGTGTACAGTCTAGAGAAATGGTTAAGTGGTCAAGAGTACTTATTGCTCTTGGAGAGGATCTGGATTTAATTTCTAGCACTCAAATGGCAGCTCACAAACCATCCGTAATTCTAGTTACACAGGCTCTGGCGCCCTCTTCTGGCCTCTATGGGTACTGATCACTCACAGTACACAGATAAACATACAGACAAAACAGGTATACACATAAAAAATTTTTTTAAAATATATTTTAAAATCTTTTAGTGCATACCCATCAATCTGTTAAGAAAGAGAGGCTCACATAATTTAGACCCAGGGTCTGTATGATCCTTGGTCCACTCTTATGTCAGCTGCTCTTATCCTTCCAACGTACTATGTTACAGCCACACTGGCCTTCCCTGCTCACTCTGTGTGGCACATTTTTCACACCTCAGAACTCACATTTGTAGTTTTGCCTGTCTGAAATACTCTTCCATTGGATTTTTCACTTGTTTGGGTGCTGTTCTGCCTTCGGCTCTTGAATCAAGTCTTACCTCCTTACAAAGATATTTCCCGACTACCCCACCTACTGCTCCTTCTTAGCATTTCCTTCAATAGCTTTATCTCACCACATGAAGTGGTGAGATGTGAAGCAAGTCCACCACGTGAAGGGCCCTCTTGTTCCTTACTGTCATCGTATTCTAGCACTTAGCGTAGTCCCTGACACTGTTACCTTCCACTAGAATTAATAGTAGGCATGCAATAGTTATCTGCTGAAATCTGAATGAGTCTCCTCTTGATAATTGGGAAATAATAAATTCATGACAGGGGGATGTCCTAGTAGAGTTAACAGTCAAAGGCTAAGGATAGAGCTAAGGTCCTCACAGAACAGATCGAGGGGATGTTGTGCATCATGCTTGAGCCAAGATCAGCTGAGGTTAAAGATTGTGTCAACGATCTACAAGCATAGATGATCTTCTACTCTAGATCTTAGCTGCAGAGAAGATAAGTCACAGGACTGCTTTGGGACTCAAAGCTTGCAGGGCAGGTGCAGCCAAGTCCAAGAATATATGTCAAAAGAGTAATAGAGATGAAAGGTGGGACCACATACCATAAGGATAAAGAATAGAGTCAGGAATTTCAGAAGTAACACAATTCTGGGTAGTGATGAGGTTCACAGTGTGGCAAAGGCAATGGCTGGACTGGAGCAGAGATAAAGATAACTTGAGATGAGATCCGGGCGTGCTGAAAACATGCCATAATTTGAACCCTTTAGAGACTGAAGCAGGAACATGCCTGTGAGTTTGAGGCTAGCCAGAAATAACAAGTAAGACCTTGTCTCAAAATACCAAACTGTTGGGAGCAGATAAAAGAAACTTGTCTTAAGTACTGTCATTTTGACTTCAGACTCCATTTTACCTTAAGCTAACCAAGACTCCATTTTACCCTAAGCTGAATAACTCTTCTAAGCAACAATAGTTCCCCCAAACATACTACCTGTTCAACAATTTTTACCCAAAACTTAATGCCCATTCCTAACAACAGAAAAAAAATGAATCTGATTAGTTGGGCAAAAATACTTACCTTCAATGTCAGTTCACAACGATGGAACACTGGAGAAAGTCCCTATTCCCAGAGTTCTGGTTGGTGAAACTTTTAACTGTAACTTGCTTGGCTCAGATGCTTGCAGGGTGTATGCTTATAAGCCCTGCTTCAGCCCCTGCTCAGGGCTCTCGAGAAGCAAGGCTCCTGAGTCCTTGTCTGGTGGCCCCGATGGATCAGCAACCGTGCTTATTTGGTGGGAATAATAAACGATTTTGTTGTTTTATGAGCCCACTGGTATTTTCTCTTCCATACCTCATGGAGCACAACAGAGATGCTGTAACAAAACTAAACCCAAACCAAACAAAAGTAATTCCTGAGGTAAGACCAGTGGTATGAGAGACTTCCATATGGGAACCCTAAAACTGACAGGATTGGGATCAGACAAGTTCACAAGAACCTTCTGTAAAAATGAGGTAGTACACAGGATGCCAATAAATGATAAGGAGTATACAGAGTAAAGAGGGAGAAAGGACTGTTGAATGTGCATAAAACTAGGACACTAAGATATTCTAGTGTTATCTCTTGCTCTCATGTGAAGAGAAAAAGAACAATTCCCAGAGAGGAGGGCTCATGGAAGAGGTGGTAGTCTGGATGTTCCAAAAGCAGAACTGAGATGACCTTCCAACATGTGTACATAGTTTGTTTGGGGTGGGACTGCAAGAAATACAAAGGAATCGAGGAGCGAGACAAAGGAGAAAAAAATGGAAGCCAACAGGGGGTGTGCTGAAAACCAGTTACCACTGTGGGTAGCTTAAACTCAGTCCTTCTGGAGAACTCTAGAAAGTGCCATAGACTGCATCTCTGAAGTATTCCCCTGCAGAATAACATACTAATAGAAGTTATTGTTTCAGAGATGCCCTAGGGAATTCCTTAAGCATCTACCACTTCTGGACTCCTCTGAGCCTAAGCAAAGAGGGCTCTAGAAGCTGGGGGGGGGGTGTCCAGCTAAAAAGACACAGGTGGTAGTGATTAGAAGCCAAGTTGGCCTGGGTACAAATGATCCTTGTAAACCTTATCAAGGATTACATCCTTATCATATGCTCAAGTGAAATCTAAACTTTCCCAACTGCACTGGAAATGTTGTTTACAGCTGGTTTGGACTAGATTCAGTCCAAATTCACGTCTTGGTCTGGTTATAACCCTTCTATTTCTGGAACTTGAGCATAACTTTTTTCTATTTTTCAATATGCTAACTAAACAGACCAGTTGTTCTGAAAGATGATGCACTTTTTAGACTTCCCAGGTACTTGTTGGTTTGTCAACCTCATAAATTCCCTGAAAAGTGGAATTTAGACAAGAAGACTTGATACGGTCAAGTTAAATACCATTGGCTATAATACATCAACACAGCATGTATTGAATACTGCAGAACATCTGAAGACACATAATGATATGTGGTTGCCTCCGTTTATAATACTGTACCTGATCATTACATCAGCACAATGGCAGCAAAATCATTTGTACAGTTGCTTTTGGGGTGTGTGTGTGTGTTTAGTCTGAACTAAATCCGAAGCAGACTCCTTGAGGTAAGAGTTTTCATCATGCATAGTTTGGTAGGTGGTTGCAAGAAACAGAGGAGCCATGGAGTGAGACAGAAGACAGATGAAATCCAATAAATGGGTGTATTTTAAAGGAAGTTACTGCTATAAGTAGCTGGGACTTAATCATGCTGAATTGGTGGTGGTGGTGGTGGTGGTAGTGATGGTGTGTGTGTGTGTGTGTGTGTGTGTGTGTGTGTGTGTGTCAGGGTGGGGTCCATCTGGAGGTCAGAGGTCAACCTCAATGATTTTCCTCTATTTCTCTCCACTTTAGTTTTTGAGGCAGGGACTCTCACTAAACCTGACATTTTGGGCAGACTGGCTGGCCAGTGAGCTTTGTGACCCTCTTGTCATGCAATCCCAGTGCTGGGTTTCCAGGCATACACAATAACACCTAGGTGCAGAGGATCCAAATGCAGGACGTCCTGCGTGTGCAGCAAGCGTTTTATCTATTCTCCCAGTCCTCTGTAGGATTCCTCCTGGCAATCAGGAAGTAGTCTGTGCTGGTTAATAGCTTATCACCCACTCCCCATCAGTTATTCATTCACCTAAAGGTTTTGATTTTATCTGACAACTCTTGTCTGAATTCATGTTAGGCTTAAAAATATGATTTTTACTTCAGTGCCAGGAATTTTCACCTAGGGTCTCATGTATATTAATTAAGGATACTGGGCAGTATACTCAGTCACTAAAATAGCTTTTGAAAATGTTGGTCAGTGTGAATTTACTAGCCAGCATAGTCAGCACCTACCTTGTACAAACAGATATGCTTAGCACATCTGGAAGAGCATGGATTTTGGCAACTGTCTGAATCTGAATCTTAGTCCCACCTCTTGCTGCCAGTGTTATTATTCCTCAGGGCTTCAGTTCCTTATCTATAAACTGTGGTTGCTACTAGAATGAGAAAGAGGCGATATTGGTAGAGCTATCAGAATAAGACCTGCTGCCTGGTAAATGCTATGTAAGTGTTAAATAAATAAAGAGCAAAACTATGGCGATTTGATTATACTGAAATATAGTTCCTACTGGAAAGGCAGGATAAATGCTTAATTCTTTCCCTTTAATTACCAATTCTCAAAGTAAGGATTTGGTTTAATAGCTGCCACAAGGGGTGACAAATAAGCGGAAAGAACATTAAAGAGCTCAGGGAAAGATTTGGGAGGGAGGGGAGCTGGGAGGAAAGCCCAGAATGAGGATATTTAGAGCAGTGCAAGGCTGGGAGGCACAGAGGCCTGGAAACAGCTTGGCTTGCCTTTTCTCTCCATTTTTTTCGGAGGTTCAACCAAAACCACACCGGACTAGGGAAACAAAAGGAGAGAGGACACATCTCCTGTGTAAAAGATAGGTACTGCCATTCACACAAACATGTGAATGTCACTAATACTTCTAATACATACTATTCATTTGCTATTATGCAGATCCTATTATGACATTTTGAATATGATATAGATGAAGCAGACCGCAGAAGGGCTGCAAGTGCTACTCTAGCTGGGCTACATAGCAAATTCCAGGCCAGCCTAGGCTATGAGACCCTGTACAAACAATCAAACCTCAGAACTGGTTGGATTAACGCCCTGCTTTCTTAAAATTGTTAACAATTTCAAACTGAATCCCACATTTTTACTTTGCATAAACTTGGGCCCTCCTCCTAGAACTTTCTTGGGTATTGCCCCTGAGCTCAAGCCAAGCCATCAATCTGTACGAAGTAGAGTGGCATCGGAGAGAGAGCATGTGCATCTTTGTTCTCATTAGGAAGTTTTTAGCGAAGTTTATGAAGCAGTTCTCAATCTGTGGGTCGCGACCCCGTCGGGGCCAAAGACAGGAGTTGCCTAAGAGCATTGAAAAACATAGACATTGCTTCAGGTCTGCGCCCAATGCCTTGAGTAGTCCTAGGGCGCCAACTCTGCACCCAATCTCCCCAAATCCAGAGGAGGCTGGACTCCCAGGAGCTCTAACAAGCCCAGGATCATAGGTATTTAATATGGGAAGAGGGCATGTTTGTGTTTTTCCTGCAGGATGCTGAAGGAGCATGGTGGCTGCCAGAGTGACGGGTGAGACATGCTGATGCTGAGACAAAGAATGATGCTACCTGTGAGCTTGCTGAGTGCCCTGACAATGGTGACTGGGAAGTTGTATTGGACATACGTTCCTGACCCACCTTTGCTTACCTATACCCCTCATGGGACAGGCTGCCTTGCCTCGTGTTTTTAGACCTTGTGGGACAGAAAACCAAAAAGAGAAGTTATAATGACTTGTATTTTTCTTAAAGGTGACCAGTCATTCAAACTCAATCATGTACTGGTCTAGAAATAAATCCAATATTGGAAATAATAGTCTTCATTTGGAAGGCTGGTTCTGGACATTTTCAGAGACATATTTGGAAATTAGCTGCAGTTCTCTGTGATGTTATGTTAGCAAGAAATAAAGTTGGGACAGGATCTGGATTTCAAACAAGTGTTAGTGCATGTGTTAAGGCTCTTTTAATTGTCAAGTTAAAAATACTTTTGTTTCTTCTATAGTATTTAGTGTAAGTTGCACTGATTGTACACTTTCTAATTGTGTTAGTGTGTTGAAATCTGGCATGTCAGTAACAGAGGTCTATCAACCAGCTTTTGTTTTATTGCCCTGAGTATCACAGAACCTTGGTATTCTGAAAAAAGCTTGCAAGTACTGGAAGAAGTGAGTCAGGCTTTAAGCAGAAGGAAGAGGGTAGTGGGTTTGATTATTGCTGATATAACAGCTTTAATTACATTAATTGCTAGCACCACTGCTTCTGCAATTGCTTTGACACAAGAAGTTAAGACAGCTACTTTTGTTAATCATTTATCAAAAAATGTTACTAATGTGTTGAATATACAAGAAGGTTTAGATAGGCATTTAGAACAACAGATATTTGATGCTCTTCATCCTATTCACATTACTGGAAGGAGGTTCAGAGTTTAAGGGTAAGGAGCCATCTTGAGTGTCATGCCAAATACCATTAGATTCATATGAGTTCTAAAATTTACAGTAGTAATCATTATAATTAGGAAAAAGTTTAAAGACACTTGAGGTGTATGTGGCATAATTCTAACACCTCTCTGGAAGTTTCAACTTTGCATAGTGAGCTTATAAATTTAAAGAATGCTGCTCTGCTGAGCTTTGATTAGGCAGATACTGCTGATAGAATTACCCATGGCCTGAGGCCAGTAATTCTAGTTTGGTTAAGCTTCAAGAATGGCATATATAGCTTGATCATGCTAGCCTTTTTTGTCCTGGGAATGCTTTTATTCCTGCCCATCATGTTAAAGCTTGTCTTTAACAACATCACATGTTGGCAGCCAAAATACATGGCTTGAAACTGAAAATGGACCCCCCTCCCGACAGAGTTATTAATTTAACAGGCTGGCAAGCCAAGAATGGGTAAGATTCTGCACAGAGCCTTACCAAGCTAAGACAGAAGTGCATTGCTTTTGATAATGTATATTCCATGATGGGTAAGGAAGGCATTCTTGTCAGAATGACCTAAGACAGGCTCAGTCTTGTTTATGAAATAAAAAAGAGAGATAGGTGGAGAGCTTTTGGGGCTGCTTGGTAAGAATCTGACATGGGCCAAGGACAAGAAAAGGGCTGCTTGGCAGGAATATGACATTGAACCAAGAAACAAGGAAGTGAGCTTCAGGCAGGAATATGACATTAGGCTAGAAGAAGAAGTAATTTCAGGCAGGAATCTAAATCTTAGGCTAGAAGGAAAGAAGTAAATTTCAGGCAGGAATCTAAATCTTAGGCTAGAACAAAGAAGTAATTTCAGACAGGAATCTAAATTTTACGCTAGAACAAGGAAGTGGGCTTCAGGCATGAAAATGACTTTGGGCTAGGACACGGAAGTAGGCTCAGATACTTTGGTCATTCTGATAAGCCCTTAGAAACAGTGATCACAGGAGTGATCATGGGACTTTGTTTATTGCCTTGCTTGTTCTTTGACTATTTGTGTTTATTGTCTTGCTTGTTCCTTGACTATTTGCATCTATTGTATTGCTAGTTCCTCAACCTAGAACTGACCTTAATACTTGCATGTAATCAAAATGGTATAAAAGCAAAAATGAGGAGGGGGGATGGGATAGGGGGTTTCTAGGGAGGGGAAATGAGGAAAGGGGATGATATCTGAAATATAAATAAATAAAATACCAAAAAAGAAAACCATAGATATTTACATTAAGATTCTTAAATGTAGTGATATTACAATTACGAAGTAGCAACAAAAATAGTTTTATGGTTGGGGGGTGACATAACATTAGGATCTGCATTAAAGGATTGCAACATTAGGAAAGATCAGAGCTGTTGTTATAAACTCTTTGTGGGGCAGGGGGCTTCTGTAAGCCTTAGTCTTCTTACTGGAAGCTCTCCAATTCTTCAAATTTTCTGGCTTCTTCCATGTTCTGTCTCCTCCTGGGGTTTGTTTCCTCTCCAGAACCATTGGAGAAATGCACTTCTCTGTGGGCGATAAGCTTCCTTGTCCCCAAGAATACACTCGTTCAGAAACTGCAATGATTATCTGTCATGTCCTATCCCCTCAGTCTGAGCATCCCCTGTATTGCTGGTTGCATGTTACTAAAATAAGATGTACACCAAGAAAAGAAAAGATACCACCCAGGTTCCTACCAGAGAGTTTCATCTGAGGTTCTTGGGTGTTTGAATGATAGGGTCCAGGTTTGGGAGAGGGAGAAAGCAAAAGAAGCAAAAGAAGCAAAAGAAGCAAAAAAAAAAAAAAAAAAGCTAAGCTGATCCAGGCTCTCTTTCCTAGCTCATCCAAGATCTGTACAGACAAGCACTAATCTTTAAGAAGCTCTAAGGAAGGCAACACCTTGAGGATTTAATTTATAAACGGGTGAGAATGGTCTGCGCCCTTAGAGTTAATTTCCTGTCACCAAACACCATGCCATAAATGATTACTATCACGTTTTAACATACAAACTGTAATCTTCATCATTTACCCACCTGCCATCTCCTTTTATTTAATTTGTGCTTATCCCTGCCCCCACCCTGTTCTGCCTACACACAGCAGCATTGTCCTAGTTGCATGGGATACATGTCTGACATCATGCCTTTTGCCCTTCCTTCTCTGATTCATTCTGTTTCTTTAGCTTGAAAATGTTTCCTTCTCATATAGGTTGGATGATCCTCAATATGGCTTGTTCATTTTACTTTCTTACTTCTTAAGTGTTACACATAGACACACCACACACACACACACACACACACACACACATACACACACACACAGAGAGAGAGAGAGAGAGAGAGAGAGAGAGAGAGAGAGAGAGAGAGAGAGAGAGAGAGAGCATTGTATCATATATATGCATACACACATATACAAATACATACCCAAAAAAGTGGTGTATTTTGATAGCAACGCAGTTGTAATTGTAATACCAGTAACATACCTTACCCTCAAAGCAGTTATCTTTGAATTTAGAGAACAGGGGTGCCTATGACACACTGCTCACACTCATGCTTAGTCACAACTGCCCCAATGTCCTGTTTGTATTAAAGATTCCCTAGCATTTTCTGTGCTCTCACAAAACTGTATTTATTGTCTTATATACACAAAATTGACACTCTTGATTTACATTCAGACAGCAAGTCCTGCTGCAGCCTCCCCCTGCTTAAGCCCATCCTTTCTCATCTTTTTATATATTGGCTTTTGCTAGCTGCTTGTCAAGAAGCTGTTCTGCCAGATATCTCTGCTTGACCCTCATTCTTTCATTCCCTGAAGCCTCTTAAAGATCTTTTTAATGTCCGCATGCCCTAGTCCATCAATTTCTATTTTATGAGCCTAAGCCTCTTTTCATATTTCTTTGTCTATCATTTCCCCTGCCTTCCCTTTAGGTCTTTGCCCTCCTCTTTGCCATGCCCTTTCCCAGGTCACCCTTTCTCAGGACCATATATCCTGCTTGCAGGGACATGGTTCCCTCCCATTAGATTTTCAGTGTTAGCAGAAGGAATGTGAGATCTGCCCTCTGCCTAGTTGTCCTCTTCTGGTATCTTACTTTGAAACACAAAAGCACTAAATTGTAAATCAATTCTGCATTGATCAAGGCTGGCTACTGTCCCCACTCCTGGCTGCTTACGACCTCTGAATGCTGAAACTGAGTTTTCTTCTGTGCTCACTCTATTGTTGCACATGGCCAAGAAAAGGTCTTCATCACCATAGCTGCACACCCTGTTGGCAGGAGTCAGGCCAGAAAGTGGCAACCAAAACTTGCTCAGCTCTACCTTTCTCTTCTGATGATAACTTTAATCTTTGATGTGCTTCCTTTTTATTTCTCTTCTTCAATTGCATCTTATTCTTCCACTAAGAGCAGTCATAAAATTCCTGCCCTTCATAGCTACAACTGCTTTTCCTTTGCTTATTCTATGCACTGTCCCTTTTCATGTGACTCATTATAATTGGACCCCTCTTTCAATAGCATTGGAGAGATTCAGTAAGCCCATATGAGCACCTACTATGGGCCAGCTACTAAAATAAATACATGTGTTCTCTTGCAATTATTGACAGTGTGATGTACCCTGCATTCACGTGAATGGGACACTTCTTGCTTCCTAGGTACCCCCTTTTTATCCTAGCACTTTGTATTCCTTTGTAGCCCATAAATTTCCTTCTCCTGATTTTGCATCACTACTTGACTATTTAATGGGCATTTTAAGCTCGCCAGATCCTGATCTCCAAACCTATGGCTTTGCTATTCTTCACCACCTTGATAAGTGTTTTCCTCATTCACCTGATCGCTAAGGCCAAAACAGCTGGAGTCACCCTGACACTCACTCACATTCCATGTGCCATCCTTGAGCAAACATTAACTAGCTTTAACTGGCATTACTTTTGCAATCTAAGTTTAGGTTTGAAGAACTCAATCAGCCTACCTGCTTCCCTAGATGCTAGCCTCATCATTTTTAACCTGGACCAAAGCAGTAATTGCTCACCTGCTCTCCCCATTGACATCCATTCTTAAATACTTAAACATCATATATTCATTGTATATAGTACTGGGTTTCTTAAGGGCATTTATATGCAAGTATATTATGTACTTTGCCCTCCTATATTCCTTTTCCTCCCCCTCCCAGGTTTGCTTCTATTTTCTTGCCATATATACATACATAATTTTCCTATCTATTTTTAATCTAGGATTTGCAAGTGAGAGAAAACAGCCAATATTTATCTTTTTGAAACTGAAGTAATTGGCTTCATATGATAATCTCTGGTTGTCTCTGCTCTTTAAAATATTATTTACTTAGTGCGTGTGGAGAGGGTAGGTGTGTGCCATGGCACACATAGGCAAGCCAGAGGACATCTCTTTGGGAATTGGTACACACACACACAGCACACACACTCTCTCTCCACTTTGTTTTGAGGCTAAGTCTCTGGTTTCTGTTCTGTGGAATTACAGATACACTCCACACTGGGCTTTTTACAACACTGCCAGGGGTGCAGCAAGTGATTTTACCTGCTGAACCAGCTCTGTAGCCCCTGTGTCCGTTCTTATTCTCTCTGCTTGATTTTCTCTTCAGGAGGTGACCCTTAAATGGTAAATCTGATCCAGTCAGTGCTTACATCAAAATACTCTAATGAATCTATTACAATTAGGAAGATGTACAAAGTTTGTAGACCAGTCTCCAAGGGTCTTGTGCAGTTGGGCTCTTCACTATCTCTTGGCCTAACTCTCTACCACTTTTTCTTTACCTTATTTCACCAATCTCCTTGCTGTTGCTAATATACTAAATACCCACACACTTTCATACTCTTTAGCCTTCAGTATTTTTCTGCTCCTCAAATCTTCATGTAATGTCATTTCCTTGAGGGCTGGTGTATTCCACAGGAGGCCTCCTTGGTCGGACTACCTAAAACAATATCTCTTGTTCCTTTCTGTCATATAAGTGTGCTCTGTTTTCCTTCATGCCTTTTATGAGATGACATTATGCATATTTAATCATTCGCTTATGTCAATTTCTCATTAGAACGCAAGCTTCAAAGGGATAGAAAGTTTTGTTTCGTTCACTTCAATATTCTCATCTCTATGACTGTGTTTGATATGGAGCAAGAGGGTTGTGAGTATTCGTTCAATGAATGATTATATGGAATGATACAACTTTGCCAGCCTATGTCATATACCCCTTAATATTCATGTAATTCTGGAGTCTCTGGGAGGTGGCAAAGGTGAGCTTGTGGGGAAACTGCTTAGTAGTCCAAGAGCCACTCAGAAAACATTATGTCTTATTGGAAAAAAAGAAGAGCCACGCAGAGCTCCTCTTACTGCTTCGGGCTGAGGAACTGAGGGCTGAGCACTTTCAGAATCCCCTGTGTCTGTATTTCCTCTCTGTTCATTTCTGTTTCTCTTTTCCCACTTGTTTAATTTCTCTTGTGGAAACTGCTCTGCACTGCAGGGAACATGACTCCCAGTAACCAAAGCTTGCTTGCCATTAACCATTTCTGTTTCCCAGGATCTTTGCTGACTTCACTAGGTTAGAATCACTTAAGAGAAACAACTCCAAGTGAGCCTTTGAGGGAGTTTTCAGAGAGATTCAACTGAAGAGGAAAAAACTGAATCTGAGCACATGTGGAACAATGCTATAGGCTGGACTTCCAGACTGCTCATAAAAAGGAGAAGGTAAACTGGGTACCAGCACTCATCTCTCTGCTCTCTGACTATGGATGCGATGTGAGCAGATGCCTCATGCTCCTGCCACTGTGTTTGTCTCTCTCTCTCTCTCTCAATGATAAACTGTACCATCAAACTGTGAGCTAAAATAAACCTTGCTTCATTAAGTAATTTTTGACAAGCATTTTGCCAAAGCAATGAGAGAAAGTACCGAAACTGATGTAATCTAAGAAAAAATTCTGGTTGCTCTTTCTTGGTCATGTGGCCATTGTTTAGTGCAATCACTGTTGCTGGGAGGAAAAAAATATTCTATGATTGGCTAAATGTATTTCATATACTTAGCCTTAAGTTCTGGAGTGCAATAAGCTATTGCAAGAGGGTGGAAAACCTTGCTGGGAAGCCCCAAAAGCAAGCAAACAAACAAATCAATCCAACAAAACAATGCCCACCAGGAGCTTCTATCCTGGTTATCTATCTTCTGATCCAGCTCCCTAATCTCAAATCTAAGCTCTAAGTAGAAAGAGCTTTGTAAGAGTAAGTACCAGTTCTCTGTGGGGCATTGAATACAGAAGACCACATCAGAAGCACTGGCTTCAGTAGTTTCAGTTGGGAGGGAGGCAGCTTTGTGACAGCAGCAGGAGCAGCAGCAGCAGCCACCTCAATGCAGTAATGCCTTTGTTATGGCATTAGAAGCTTTAGCAGCAGATTATCATCCCCAGGGAGTTAGTGGTAGAAGCCACTGGGGAAGTGAAAGGATTCTGCTAATGAACCCATGCAACAGACCTCTCTGGGAGACTCGGAGAAATAGTAGGGTTGGTGGAGTGTTTTGAAGAAGGACAATATGTAGACAGGGGGAGAGCAGAGGAAATTCTTTGATTTTGAACTTGATTCTATTTGAAACCAGTTTTCAAGCTCACAAGGACATCCTCTGACCACAGAAACGCAAGGCACAGTGCATCGTCCAGCAGGGCTGCATCCCTAGAGGGCACAGAACTGTGTGGAAGTCACGAAAAACTGTAAAATTGCCTCTCTCTGCAAAGCTTGAAAACAACAGAGAGCAGGTGGGTGCCAGTTCCAGAAAGCACTGAAATACCATGGCCAAGCTATGGTGTTCTGGTTCAAGAGATCTATTTTGCCTCTGATTTTATATCCACCTATTTCCCTCTGCCTGGCTTCAAGCCCAGCCACAGACCAACATCATTAGAAAGATATTTCTCCTGACACAATTTAGCTCTCCTGCCTGCCTCCCATCTCTGCAGCTTCACTCTTGACTACACATTCATCCCTGTACCCTGCCTCCAGTGTGGCTTTACACCTTGAATTCAAACCCTTGCTTTATCTTCATAATTCACTGTAACTAGATCCTGGTAATTTGGTCTCAAGTTTTCCTATTTACCTGCTGGCCCAGCTAGACTGTAGTCCTGACTTGCATTGTCTGGCAGCCACCCATGACTTAGCATTGACAGCATCCTTTCACCTTACTTCCCTTGTCACTCGAATTGCTTTTTCTTTAGAATATAGAGATGCTGCTCACGTTGCTATATAACGTCTTCATATTTCAGCAGCTTGTCTGGCTGAAGGAACCTTCATAACCTCCTCTGCCAATCCATTCCACTTCCTAATCACCCTGATAGTCAAAGTTCTTCCCTCTGTCATACCATTTAGTAGAATCCTGAGTACTGCTGAACAATAATCATTCTAAATGTCACCCACCTGGAAAAGATGAGAACAATGGTCCTCAGAGTATGTATTACTTAGAGTGTGCCCAGACTGTAGAAACACCTGTCTGGAATGGAGACCATGGTACCTTGAACATATCTGCTGATAGGCCTGGGTCACTCTCGGAGCTTATTGGGACGAGGAGCCAATGAGATAGCTTTGTGGCTCCTGCGAAACTGATATTCTCAAGGAAGAATATGTCAAACTGAAAGTGGAGGAAGGCAACTTCCCATGGCTGAATAAAGTCAATGAGGTTGCCCAATAAACACCCAGACTTGTGCCTGGTTAAAATAAATTCTCATTCACTCTGCTTTACATCTTTCAATTTTAACTGTCACTGCCCTCTTGCCTGAGTTTAGGCACCCAACTCCTCTGCCTAGACTACTACAATACCTCTTGGGTTCTGTGCCCTCATCCTTCCTCTCTTCTGCTATATTTTCCTCCAGCAGTGAGGAAAGATCCAACAGTAATCTTTGAGAAATGTAAATTACACATGTCATACTCTTGCTTAAAATCCTTTGAAATTATGTTTAACTTAGAGTGGGATTCAAACTCCTCATGATGGCTATAAAGTCCTACAGGATCTGACACTTGGCCACTTCTTGTTTCTCCCTGGAGATTAGCGTCTCCCATACTTACTGTGCTCCAACACACTGGATGTATTTCGTTTCTTCCCATGTGTGAAGCCTTCTTTTATTGAGTGCCTGCTCATGTGGCTACTTTGCTTGGAATGCCTTTTCCTAGACTTAAAAAAAAAAAAAAAAAAACATGGCTAGACTTTCTCAGTTTTTAGTTCTCAGCTAAAATGTCACCTCCTTAGAAAGGCTTTTCCCTTCCCACACTTGCTAAAGAAGCTCTTTCTCATACTATTTATTTCTTTGTCAGTCCCAACTGCAACAGCAGTTTGTGGATGTGTCTATTTTTTTGTATTGATTCAATGTTGATCTTCCTCATAAGAATGTAAGTCCCAAGAAATCAGTGCTTACCCACCCTGAGCTACAGCACAGTACTTGGCACATCATAAGCATTCAATAAATACATGTGAATTTTTTTTATTTTTTATGAGATAAAAACATATGGGATGTAGCCCAAGCTGGCCTGCAACTCCTGCCATTCCTCTGGCTAAATCGTCTTAAATACTTGAATTACCGGTAGAACACCTGGAAATTTTCTTAATAGTAAATAGCCAAAACACGAATGAATTAATAAATGGTTACAATGTGTCTGAGACTTCATAGGCTTTGGAAAAGAAAGTAAAGATTTGCTATCAGGAACTTTATATCCAGCAACACGAATCTTAGATGAAGCTAATTTCTTAAAAGGCACATCTTGAAAGATTCAACAACAACAATAACAAAAACAACAACAACAACAGATCATCTGAGTAGACTCACACCCATTAAAAAATTGAACCCATACTTAGTTACCTTGTAAAACATAAAGTAGCAGGCCAAGAATGGCTCGGTGGCAGACTTTATGATGAAAACACTTTGGAAAAGAAATAATACCAATTCTCTGCAATCTGTTCTGTAAAAAAGAAGCTGAGGAAACACTTCCTAACTCATTTCAAGAGGCCAGAAATGCCCTAATGCTATGTCCCGCCAAAGACACTTTAAAAAGAGAAAACCACAGCCTCACAAACCTTTACACAAAAATCATTAACAAAACACTAGCAAGCAAAATCCAACGATATATAAAAGGAATTATATCCTGTGATGAAGTAGGATTTACTTTAGGTGTAATGGAGGTGATATCCAAAATACAATTGACATCTTAGATCACATGGTCAGATGATCATGTCAAGAGATGCAGGAAAAGCATTTGACAAAATATAAACCCCCATCCACAAATAGATCCCAGAAAATTTGGAATGGAAAAGAACTCTTTTAACCTATCAAAGAACACGCACAAGCTATAGCTAACATACTTAGTGTGTGTGCGTGCACACACACACACATACACACACACACAATATATGTGAGCACCAATTGGAAGTTTCATTCATGACTGGGGAAAACAGAGACATAACCGCTTCACTGTTTTTATCCAAGAAGTGCTAGGTATTGCATCACCACAAAAATGTAAACAAAAGGGCTACGGATTGGGAAGGAAAAAAATAAGTCTTTGCAAAGGCATGGTGCTTTATACTAGTGGTTCTCAACCTTCCTAATGTGTGACCCTTTGATACAGTTCCTCATGTTGTTCCGACCCCCAACCATAAAGTTATTTTTGTTACTACGTCATAACTGTAATTTTGCTAGTGTTATGATTCATAATGTAAACATCTGTGCTTTCTGATGGTCTTAGGCAACCCCTATGAAAAGGTCATTTGACCTCCTAGAGGGGTCACAATCCATTCATAGGTTGAGAACCACCGAAACTCTCAAAAAACCAACACCATCACCCTCAACAACAAACACCTTCTTTGGAACCAGTAAACAATTAAAGCAAGGTTTTAGAATACTAGTTTTAATATACAAAAATAAATTGCTCTCCTATATTCTGGCAATGAGCAATTGGGAAAAAACACATTAAAATAAAAACACTATTTATAATAATAACCCCAAATGAAATATTCTGGCAAAAAAAACCTAACAAAATATATACAAAATGCATCTGAATAAACTCTGATAAAATAAATAAAAGAATACATTAATAAGCAAAGAGGTATTCCATATCCTGAGGTGGCTCAATGGCTAAAGTCTTGCCACCAAGACTGATGGCTTAAGTGCAGTTCCTGGGACCCCACACAGCTGGAGAAAAATGACTCCTAATGGTTGTCCACTGACTGACACATGCATATGTACGCATAAACACACACACATAAATGTAGTAAAATTGACTTTTTTAAAAGTTACATTTATTTATTTGTGTGTGTGTGTGTATGTATGTGTGTCTGTGTGTTTATATGTGGGGATTGGTTCCAATATTAAACATGCATTCTACCAGTGATACATTGTTTACAAGATTGATTGAAAGAGGCTCTTGATATATTTCCCACACTGGCACCAAACTATGGGCTCAAATGATCTCCTTGTCTCATCCCCTCAAGGACCTGGAACTACAAGCAGACATTATGGTGCCCAGTACAGTCTGTGCTGTTTCGTTACAGTAATTTAAATGGACTAAGACACAGCTCTACCCAAGAGAAGAGCAGAAAGAAGAGAAAGAGAGAAAGGAAGGAAAAGAGAGCAGAGAGGGAGGGGAAGGAAGCTAGCACTAGTGGTAAGAAACAAGTAATGAAAACCTGTCAGTCATTTTAAAGATGACTTTGGTGGTGTTCTATCATTCCATCAAGGCATGGGGTACTTGTATATATCTTGAAAAATATGATCTTCTAGTTCATAGGAAAAGATATGCCAAATACATTGATACCGCAGTTTGGCAACGAATACTATGTATTCCTCTCATCAGAATTATTTGTAATTACCTTGGTGTGCTCGAATCACATGTTACAAAGGAATCAGGGTCATGGAAGAATCCAAGCTCTAGTGAGTGGTAGAGCCAGTGAGTGAGGGAAACTTCTTCTAAGCTTGTGCTCAGTCTCATCTTTTTTTTTTTTTTTTTTCTTTTCTTTTTTTTTTGGTTTTTCGAGACAGGGTTTCTCTGTATAGCCCTGGCTGTCCTGGAACTCACTTGGTAGACCAGGCTGGCCTCGAACTCAGAAATCCACCTGCCTCTGCCTCCCAAGTGCTGGGATTAAAGGCGTGCGCCACCACCGCCTGGCCAGTCTCATCTTCTAGGCCACAAGATATTGAGGAATATTAGGAGGGGAAGCATAGATAGGTTCATCTTCAAGAGTTTCCACTGGACTTGACATAATTCTGATGGATGGCTTGGGTGCAAGACAAGTGCCATAGGTCAACGAGAAACATTAACACTATATTCATTCTTTAGATAATTAGTATTATTCTCATCCTGTGGTCATTGTAGGTTGCTATAATGCTGAAATAGTAGAGCGCTTAGTTCCCTATCGCTTCAATTGTCCATGGTCTAATATGTAAAATAATGTTTAATATTAAGCACAAACCACATAAGAACATGGTCCACAGAATTAACTAACTTGGGCACAGAGGAACGTACAGAGACAGAACCAACCATCAGGGAGCCTGCATGGGTCTAACCTAGGCACTCTGCATATATGTTATGATTGTGTAGCTTCGTGTTCTTGTGAGACTCCTAACAGTGGGAGCAGGGCTGTACCTGACTCTTTGCCTGCTTTTTAGGACCCTTTTCCTCCCAATTGGGTTGCCTCAGCCAGCCTTAACAGGAGGGTTTGTACCTAGTCTCATTGGAACTTGTTATGTCATGTTCAGTTGATATCCCTGGGAGGCCTGCTCTTTTCTCAAGGGAAATGAAGGAGAAGTGGATCTGGGGAAGAGGGGCAGTCGTGAGTTGGGAGGACTGGGAAGAGTGGAGGAATAGGAAACTTCAGCCGAGATGTAATTATATAAAAGAAAAATAAAAAAAGTATTAAGCACAAACCAAATCATCTTCAGAAAACATCATGCCAAGTAGAAACCTTTTCTTTTTGCCAAGACAGCTTCAAAACGATGCCTCTGTTTCTTTTTGCCTTCAGCTGAAATGGTCCATTCAAACCAAAGTCCCTACCTAATTAATATAAAAGAACTGCCACATCTATAGGACACTCTACCCTATTGACTCCAAGCAAAGAAAGTTATCCATCCTAGTGTCTTGTGAATAAGGTGAGAAGAGAAGAATTAGGGTAGTTGGTGACTGTCCTAGTTCATAACAGACTTGGTGTAACCCATTCACTACTTAGAGGGAACTATGATCAACATTCCCTTCTGTACTGATCTTTATACATAAGAGGAATCAGAGCAACATGGAAAAGCACTGAGAAGATTGCAGATATTCCTGGAATCTTTGCCGAAAGCAAAACAACGCTAAAAGTCAAGACACATTTTGTGTTGAGCTGACTTCTGGGGTTGTAAACCAAAGACCAGAAAGTCTCTACCTCTGTGATGCAGACTCTGGAATCTCTGTTTCTTAAAGTGTAGTTAAAAATTATCAATGTTCATCACTTGGAATTCTTGAAAAACAAATGTTGATTCTTGAGGCTGGGCTTGTAGCACAGTGGTAGGATCCTAGCCTAGAATGGGCAAGACCCTGTGTACTATCCTTGCTATCACAACAAACAAACAAATAAATATTCTTAGAGCCCACCACAATCTGAGTATGAGCAAAAGTCAGGCATGGTGGGTGTGGCACTCCTTTCATAACAGCAGTCCATAGGGAGAAGCAAGTAATTTCTGTGAGTTCAAGGCCCGTGCCACTGGGATCTACATAGCAAGTTCCAGGCCAGCCCAAGTTACATAGTGAGATCTTATCTCAAACAAAACAAAATCAAAACAAAACATAGCAGGTTTGAAACACCAGGAATGTGCTCCTGGAATGAGTCCCCCACACGACTCCATGCTCAAGCAAGTTTAAGAAAAAACTCTGGGAATGAAGGTAAACTGTGGGTGATCAAGGAAGCAAGGGTAAGAAGCAAGCCGATTATGAACCTGGCCATCTCCATCAACTTTAAGGCCAGACCCATCCACAACTATGAGAACTTAAGTGTGCTAAAATGCTTGGATTCCTTTTTATCTCTAAGACGTCCTGCTTTGACTGCCAAGAGATGACATACCCTACCCCTGAGTTTGATTTGGAATGGGACCACGATTCCAAACATTCCTCCGTTCACCTCACTCACTCAGATTGGTCCTCTTTCCTTCAACCAACCTTCCGATGCACCCATCACTTGGTCAGACTCCTTTAGTGTACAAAGATTCTTTTCCTCAAACAGTCAACACGAAATTGGTTTCTGGGGCCTGCTTGATGGGCTTGCACTAGCAAGACTTTGTTGTAAAGGCATTGCCACTTCTGGGGTCAATACCTTGCTGCATTTCCTCGAATCCACCAGATGTTGGCAGTTCAAGTGGTAGAAGGTGGTCCCTATCTTTTTCAAAGAAATCTTTTGAAGTCTTTGAAGTGGTGTGGACTCCCTCCGGCTATAAACACAGTTCATAAATATAAGATGCTATTATCTCACTATTAAATAAACACTATGACAATTAAGTTTTATTAGAAAAAAATGAATTAGCTTCCTCCACACTGCTGGAAGTTCTTAAACGAGGTGTCAAACTTTATTTTTAGTGCCTGTTGAACAAACAACTCACTCAGCTGCCTTTCTCCTAGCAAAATCTTATGACTTTGAAATTCTGGTCACCTTCTTAATTCTGGTGGAGGCTAGGCCGCCAGAAGCAGTCAGCCTGTTCTCTCTGCCTGGAAGATCTAAGAGATCTAGCACAGGGCTGCACTGTCAGTTAATAGGTTGCAGGTTACAAACATTGTCAGTCAGGCATTGTCTTAAGTCACTCTGGGTAGAAACATCAGAGGCTTCCTGCATTACTCAATTTCCCAAGCGTTGGCATCACAGGCATGAACCACCACATCTAGCCAAACAGAACTCCCTGCAAAGGGTTTTGCAACTGCCTAAGGGGAGGGATGCCCTTTTTCTCATTCAGAGAGAAGTGTTTCTAATTTCAGCTAATGAAATCTGTTTAATTCTGATGTGTATTGGTTAACTGTAGCCCTGCCTAGGGAGTCTCTAGACATGTGTCATCAGAGGATTAGGTTTGGCATTTATAACCCCACTCACCATGGCAAAAGAATGTGGTGGACGGGGTACACAGACACACAGACCAGAAGCAGCTCTGTACCCTAGTAGCCCATTCATTCATTCTTCAGACCTTTATTAAAGCCAGAGTTGGTATGCTTGGATTTTGATAGGGCTGTCGAGTCACACAATTCCAGGAGGTATCATTCTTAGTAAAGAGATGTGGGATCTAAACTGATTGTGCAGGCCTGACTGGATAATGGGGAGGCTAACCGTTCCCCTTCTGATGTGCTTAAGCCAAGTGATCCATTTTCTTCAGGCTTCCTTTCACCCCTAAAGGCCACTTTAATATACTTCCCACTCTTGTCATCCTTACTACACACTCCATTGTGCTATACATAAACTCAGAATTTCTTACTTCTTTCCTTATTAGACTGCAATCTCTTGAAAGGCGGGTGTCAGAATTAGCTCAGCTGTCAATTTGACACAACCCAGAGTCATGTGGGAAGGAGGAAACTCAATTGAGGAAATACCGGTCAGACTGGCCAGTGTCCATGTCTCTGAGGCATTTTCTTCATTGGTAATTAGTATAGGAGGAACCAGTCCACTGTGGTGGGCAGTGGCATCTGTGGGCTTGTGGTGTCCGGTGCTATAAGAAAGCAGGCTGAGCAAGCAAGCTGGTAAACAGTACTCCTTCTTGGCCTCTGCGTCAGCTTCTGCCCTCCAGGTTCCTGCCTTGAGCACTTAGCCTGACTTCCTTGATGACTGGCCTGTAATCTGCAAGCTGAAATAAGCCCTTTCCTCTCTAAGTTGCTCTCAGTCACAGTGTTTATCACAGCAACAGAAAACAAACCAGAATAGCTACAGTATAGGCTCTTTTTCTTACCTATATTTGCATATCATTTCCTCTTCCCTTTCTCCTACCCCAGTCTGTGGTTCCTCTAGCCAATTAGATGCTTCTAATCTTGACTGCTCCCTCTCTTCTTCCCTTTCCTAAAATCTAATGCTGAAGCTGTTGGGGTTGCAGGGGGATTATCCAGGAGATCATCAGAAATCACCCATTTCCCAACTAGTCCCCCGTTTGGCTCCTCTGGGTACTGATGCTTCCTCCCTCGCAGACTTGAGATTAGCTAATATCTGAAGGTTCTTCTGTTTCCAGCTTCCTATGAAAACATTCTAGTTGCCCTTAGTAACCAGCTTTGCATAAATTTATGAATGCATCTAACCCTTTCTGAAAGGTATTTATACATAGTTTTAGCTTCCATTAACTCTTGAAGATAATGAATTCCATATATTTGTTTCCTGTTGCGTAAAATCATATTGATTTGTGTTTTTCTAAACATACCCTTTTCAAAACCTCAAGTGGGTACAATAGTCTCCTGGACCTCATGAACCGTATCTCTATTCACTATCTCCATGGGCCTGCCTCAGCTCAGCTGTGTCTCCCTGTACACAAGATTCTGAGGCAGGTATTATTTGCGTAAAGGAAGAAATGTGTGGGTCCTGAACAAGCCCACTGTTTGTTTTACTGCCTGGATCCCAGTGGTAGGTGTGTATTTAGCTTTTGCAAGGTGGCCTGTGGCATTGTGCTTTTGTTTGCAGGCATACCCCATCAAATCTAGCCCTTTATGATGAGGATGAAGTGGGTTTGGAAAAAAAACAACCTCCCCCAACAAAGCTAGACAACTTTCTTAGGCCATGGAAGGGTCTCTGGTTACAGTCCAAGATCTCACAGCTCTTGAGGAGACCATGTTTTATCATGTGATAAAAACTTCCCTCATGCTAGGGAAGCATGGAGCCTACGGGATAGCAGCAATATTATCTTTAGCCCCACCCCCCCAAATTACCCATTAGAATACGCACAGCTTAAACTCCTACTCTAAAGAAAAATGTCTACCCTGTAGAAAAGCGAGCCTGGCTACAGAACCCTTGTATCTGATTCTGGATTGCTATATGGCTCTCCTGCTACCTTCATATTTTCACATCTTTCTCATAAAAAACTATGAGGATAAATGATATAGCAAAAAATAAATAGCTATTTATAGCACTACATCCTTCTAAATAGGAGGGCTACTGGTACAGAAAGAAACGATTCTTAGTTCTGTTGAAGACTTGATGGATTGATTTGTTAGATGCTCTAGTAGAGGGAGAAGAAACTGCAGATGGGGTAGAAACACAGTCTAGGGTGGGGGATGGTAAATGCTCACAGGATGAAGAAGAATGAGACTGTAAGGACTTTGAGAGTGACTCCTCCCTGTTAGCCCCCTAAGCATCAGTAAAATCTATCCAGACTGGCTGGATACTGGGTATGAACAGATTGCTTTTGGAAATCAAAACAGAGATTAAGTTGAGGGTATAGCTCAATGGTGCAGTGTTTATCTAGCATAGTCAAGGTCTGAGGTTCAGCCTTCAAACACACACACACAGCAGAGAGAGAAAGAGAGAGAGAGAATGGGTGGAGAAAGATGGAGAGAGACAGAGATATAGAGACACACAGAGAGAGAACCAGAGAGTGGGGAGATTGTACCTCAGTTGTGATTGTGACTAGAGGGAAACAAAACAGCAGGATCTGGAGGTAGAGTAGGAAGCAGAGGAAAAGAAGCCCTTTCGGATGGTAGGCGCCCTCTTTATCACAGTGAGCTGTCCCTAATGGCCTTCAGAGTCCTTCCCTGCCAGGGTACTATGGTCAGGAGCCTAGATTCCTAGTTTCTTTTTCTTTTTTTCCCATGGACATACCCTCACCACACCCCTGAAGCTCTCAAGAGGTTAAAGAGAAACGGAGCAGCATCAGACAAATGCTCCCGCCCCTCCACATCCTTTTCCTTCACAGAGGTACACACCGACCTTCATTTGTTTGACTAAGGGAAGCTACCCAAGGGATTTTTGTTATCATAAAATGAAATGAAATAAATTAAAGTCCACAAGCTGAGGTGACATGCAGATTTGTCTACAATAACTTCTTAAATGTCACATAACAGGTTCCCAGAACCTCCCAACAACGCCACACAGTTGTTAATTTTTTTTTTTCAGTACTGGGGACTGAACTGAACACCTGTAGCAGCTAGCAAGCACTCTACCGGTGTGGTACAGCCACCCCAAGGCCACATTTAAAATTTTTGAAACATCTCTCCCTTGGACCTACCTTTTCATACATACAGATAAAGCTAGCGCAGAGGTGAAGGGAGGGGAAATGGATCTCTTGTTGTAAGGAGACCCCCTATCTTATTCCTTGGAACAAGCAGACCACTAAGCGCAGCTAAAATCTGATGCTACAGTAAGCTTAAGATCCGAGCCCAATAGTCTGTCTAGCCCTTGAATTTTGAAGGCTGTGAGGGAGGGATTGCTCATTCTAGGACTGAGACATTAAAATGAGTAGACAGTCATGCTTATTACAGAAATTAAAGGGGAAAGATAGTCTTAAACAGGAAGGACACCATAACAGCTTCAGCTGCCCGCTGTCCTCTCTTGCCTTCCACACCTCATTTGTCTCTTTTCCAAACATATAGGCTTTCCTCTGAGTTCTGAGGAAATGGGTGCTACCACCCCCACATCCCTCTTCTGACAATCTACTGCTTTCCTATCTAAGCTGGCCAGTTGTGGACAAATCCCTCAGTTGGGCAGAGATAAGGTTGGAATTAGAAATCACATGCAAATTCATAGAAAAGGAGGGGTTGAGAGCACAAGCATCTTTAGCCGAATCCACAAAAGACTATTCGGATCTTTCAAGCCACCTTGCCATTCCTTTTCCTCCCAAAAACCTTACTTTGCCCAAAGAGTAAGTACTAGGCCAATTCACACAGGCACAGCTACTCAGCCAAAAGACTTTTGATTCTGTTCAGCAGTGATTGCATAGGATAGTGAAGATATACATATGGAAAAGACGTAAGCATGTGTATCCTTAATCAAGTATGTCAGCTACCACCACAGATGAACCACGGGAGTTTGTGCAATTAATGCTATCACTACAATTAACGTTACCAGTGGAACTGTGAAATATTTTTGTTCTGACAGTCAAGGACCTGTTTGACTAAAGTGATTTGGGTATATCCTCCATCCTGTATGCTGTCTGACTTGTTCTTCTGTTGGCTGATGGAATGACATCGTTGGGGCTCCTTGGCCAGTTTTGGTATTGGGCATTGCTTCTATGGCAGATGGTTTAATCTGTTTAGAGATAGTTTGCTTTTGGATTTTGAAACAGCCATACTCCTCTCCTCTGAGAATTATGGGTTGCTTCAAATATAAAAGCTTCAAAGAAAGCTCTTATTGGATCTGGATTTGAGCCACTCCTGGAACTGCTTGTCTCTCTGGGTCCATCATTCTGCTTGCTGCCACCTACGCAGAGAGGAAATATCACCTGGGACTGGAATCAGCAGGCCTCTTGCTCACCATCGAAACTGCTAGATCCTATTTTCTGGAAATTAATGTTTATTATTGTTACAACATTGAGACCTGCACATAAGATGCATAAATGCTGTGACCCAATGAAAAACAGCTATTCTAGAGCTCTGGGTTGATGTAAGCTTGAAGAATGGACAGGCCACCATCTAGCTAGTCCAGAGAAACACAAGGTTCGGCCATGACTCTAAAAGGAGTCAGGAAGGAAGATCACTGTGAGCCTAAGGATAGCTTGGGCTACCTAGCCAGCTCTCTGTCTCAAGAAGAAAAGAAACAAGAGCCAGTCATGCAATAATTTAAAAGATGACTCATCAGGTGTTGGTGGTGCAATCTTTTTATCCCAGCACTCAGGAGACAGAGGCAGGCAGACCTCTGTGACTTTGAGGACAGCCTGGTCTACAGAGAGAGTTCTAGGACAGCAATAACTACACAAAGGAACCCTGTCTCAAAAACAAAACAACAACAAAACAAACAAACAAACCCACTCATACTGAGGTAAAGCATCAGTTAGTATGTAAACAATTCATAAAACACCCATAAGGCTGAAGCAGGGTTGATTTTATTTTTTTGTTTGTTTTGTTTGTAGTTTGAAAGAGGTCCTGGCTATATGGTGAGATTTAGACTAGCCTGAGATACAGAATAAAATGGTATTACAAACCAAACCAAACTCAAAACCAAAATAAACCTAAAACCACTGAGAAAGAAGGAAGACAGCTGTGTCTTAAAATTCTATCTTGAATCACTCTTTGTGAATTAGATAAAACCTCAACAGATCTATAAGAAAAGCAGTGTAATGTGTGCTGAGATGCTTGGGTTCAAAACTCCCTTAAAGCTTTTACCAAAGTACTGGTTTTGGAAATCAAGCAAGAGAGTAGGCTGTGTCTCTTCTCTCTCTCTCTCTCTCTCTCTCTCTCTCTCTCTCTCTCTCTCTCTCTCTCTCTCTCTCTCTTTATAAAATAGGGGTAGTAATGATACTTGATGAAAATCAAGGTGTCAAATAAGATAATCCATTTACGTATTTGTCATAACACATTATTAGACTTCAATAAACTTGGCTTATTATTCCTGTTAGGTTTCATGGAATTCATGAATCCATATACGTGACATATTTGGGGCCTACCTTCTATAATGATTTCTGGAGAAATCTTAACAGAACCAATATGATATAAGTGGTACAGATAAACATATATACAGAACACTTCTTGAACTGTAGCACTGGCCTCATTTAGGAGTTTGTTAAAACAGAGATTCACAAGCCTTACCTTAGCCCAAAAATGTCTGTTGGATGAAGGCTAAAACTACCTTTTTAGGAGTGCCAACTGTGCTGGCATTCAAACTCAGAGCCTTGTATGTTGCAGATAAGTGCTCTAGTGCTGAGCACGAGACCCAGATTGGAAAATGCTTTTTATAAACACATTAAACTTTGAGAGTTACAAGGTTACAACAATATAAACTTTTATTTAAGAGTCCACTAACCGGCCGGGCAGTGGTGGCACATGCCTTTAATCCCAGCACTTGGGAGGCAGAGGCAGGCAGATTTCTGAGTTCAAGGCCAGCCTGGTCTACAGAGTTAGTTCCAGGACAGCCAGGGCTATACAGAGAAACTCTGTCTCGAAAAGCCAAAAAAAAAAAAAAAAAAAGAGTCCACTAACCTAATTAGGAATGATGCACACATCTTTAATTCTAGAAATCAGGAGACAGAGTTCGAGACCAGTCCAGTCTACCAAGCAAGTTCCCTGACATTCAGTGCTACACAGAGAAAGCCTGTCTCAAAAGGCAAGCAAGTAAATGAACAGAAAGAGACCAGTACCTTGAAGCTGGAGAGATGTCTCTGTTTAGGAGCTCTTTTTGCTCTTGCAAAGAGCTTGAGTTCAGGTCTCAGAATCCACATGGTGCTTCACAACCATCCATGACTCCAGTTACAAGGTATCTGGTACCCTATTTGACTTCGTCAGGCACCAAGCATGAGTGTGGGGAGTTGGCTCAGCAGGTAAACATGCTTGCCACCAAGCCTGGTGACATGAGTTTGATGCCTGGTGATATAATTTTGATCTCACATGGTAGAAGCAGAGAACCAACTACACATCTCAGTAAGTGCATATATACATATATCTGACATGAAGTCAGAGAAGGGGTATTTTGGGGAGGAGAGTGAATAATAGGAGAGGAAAAGAGTAACAGGTAAGATGAATATAAGGAAGACACAACAATATAGATGTATGAAAACAACATATGAAACTTATTATTGAGCTTGTGAGATGGCTCATTGGGTAAAGGCATTTGCTGCCAAACCTAAACTACTGGATTTCAATTTCTGGAACCTGAATGTGTACGCAAGTATGGAACTAGAGACTGCCGGCAAGTCTTTGGACTTCCACATGTACTGGGATGAACATGTACATACACACGTAACTAAATAAATGCAAAATTTTTAAAACCAAATCCAGTATTTTGTAAGTTAAGCAAAATAAAACATTTAGAGATCTTTTTTTTAAAAGAACAATACTTTGGGTTCTGTTAAGTTGCCAGATTTGATTTTAACATTCTTCTCTGAGATCTTCTGTACTCTGGGTTGGTTCTGCTAGTGTCTTGTTATGGGAGATCATTACAAGAGGTCCTGCTTTATGTCGTAGATGATCAAACTTCCTATCTGCCTATAAGCTGTATAACTACCATCACCCTCAGATGACCAATCTGCACAAGGAATTTCTGACCTGTACAAGATTTGTATTGGAACTGGTCCTGGAGGTAGAAAGGAGTCTGGTATAGACATTGGATAGGAGACAGTGGGATTCTAGTATGTTGTACTGCAGAATTTCATATAAATGATATCTTTCAGCATATAGACTCTGGAATTCTCCATGCATATTCAGGCATAACCCTACTAGCAGAGTTTATCCTGTCTCCTGCCTTTTAGAGGATAAAGGTATAACTTGGAAGTGACTTGATCTGTTGGCCCATGAAAGATACAGAAATAGCCAAGACTGGAATTTTTCAAGGTTTTGGTTTTTTTAATTACATAAAATAGTGCTATTTAGGGAATTGCTTATAAATTGCCTTGATGTATCTTTGACAGTTGTATGTATGTAAATATATGCGTGTATTTACAGGCATGTGTATGTATTCATATTTTTGTGCTTGTATTTCTCAAACAATATCCTTACTGCACCGTGTTTGTTTTTCTTGTTATGCACCATATTTCACCATGGGAACTGGGAACTGTGAAAATCAAACAACAATCTTGAAGCCACTAGGTCCATAGAGACTGACAAATGTACTAGTTTACTGTAGGGAGAGCTCAGTGCCTCCCAGAAGCAAGACCATCCCTTTACCTGTAGTTTTGATCCCTACTAAAATGAGAATGTTCCTGAGCTTTTCTTCTCAAGTTATCAGTCATGCATACCTCAGAAAGAATGTATAAATTCATCCATCCAACAAATAGCTTTTAAGATTTATGAAAGGAGAACTTGAAAATTCAGGAGGGAGAAGTATTAAGAGCCCCAGAGAGAATCTGAATGAGAAACAAGAAGAAACTGAGTTCTTAGCTTCTTCCTTGTCCAGAACATTCATTCATTTATTTATTCACACATTTGTTCAATAAATGTATTTTCAAGCCCTACTACTTATAGCAACTAGCTACAAAGTGCTAGGAACAGGGAAATGGACATTGCAAAACAAACATCTGATTTGTGGCTCTTGTGGGACAGTGGGGGAGAACTAGACAGAAAGTAAGAATGGAAACAGGTATTAAATTTGATCATTATACATGCCATGGAACAATAAACCAGGGCATAGACAGAGAGGTATCAACAGTTGCAATTTGAAATGGGGTATGGACAGAGAAGACCTGCATAAAAACATGACATTTGAGCAAAGACTTTGAGGAGGCAAGGGAGAGAACTGTGTGAAATTACAAGAAGAACTTCAAAGGCAGAGAAAAGGAGCAAGGGTGAAAGTCTACAGCGGAGGCGCTCTTCTGGCTGCCATGTGTGCAGAGTGAAGGCCAGTGAGACTGGAGCAACGTGAACGAGAGAGTGAGGCCGGTGACGTCAGAGAGATAATGACAGAGCAGGAGGTCAGAACACGAAAGGTCAGATCATGAAGACCTTGCAAGCCACTGAAAGGTCTGAGGCACTTATTGGAGTGGAGAGGGGGAAATTGCTGAATTATGAACAATGACAGGGTCTGAGTTTATCAGATCATTTCCTTAAATTTGAAAAAAAAAAATGTTATCTATGTATTGGATGTAGGGGTACCAAGGTCAGTTCAGGATTTAAGGTCACACTAAATTTTCCCTAAGAAAGGTTATCTATGTACATAATTTAAACATCAAACAGTATACAAAGGTATAAAATGAAAGGCAAAACTCTCCTATCTATCCCCATTAGGCCCTTTTTCTAAAGATACTGCTTTCTGTGTCTGTATATATGGAGAGAAGGGAAAAGACTACATGCATTTTTTTATTTAGAAAAAATGAATTCATGTTTTATGTAGTTCACAGCTTAGAGATTTATCTAATTCGTCCAAATAACACCATATCACTTTCCTTTTAATGGATGCATACCACTACAGAACATGAGTATGTCATAATTTATTGAACAAATTTCTTTATTTATTTTTAAAAATTGGCACACAAGTATGAGATATCACTGTCACATTTGTTGAACAAAGTACATTTTAGTAGATTCTTCTTCCTCATCTTCTATACACAGGATCCTTTGCTCCCTCCTCTGACTTTGTAATCTTCCCCAAATCTCCTTTTGCCTTTTCTATCACATGTGTGCTTTTGCCCTTCCCACCTTCCTCAGGCCAATTTCTTATGTATGAATATTTGCCTTATTTTTATCAGGTTGTATAAGTAGTCAAAAGTAGTACTGCAATGAAAATAAAAAAAAATGGTCTTGGAGCACAATAATAAGAGAAGAGCAACACCCAACTTTGAATGCTTATTATGTGTTAGATATTATGCCTTACTCTTACTTTACCTTTATAACTCTATGATGCAAATACCATTGTGCCTATTTTGCAGAATCAAAAACTGAGCCTCAAGAGGTTGGAAGAATTTCTTAGGTTCCAAAGGTACATTGTAGAGACATAACCTGAATGTGAGCAGCCTTACTCCTGAGCCTATGCCCTTAACCAGCTGGGAAACACAAGTGCAATGTTAGATCAGACGCCACGTGCAGTAACCATTCTAGTCCTTGAGTTGTGTCTTCCCATGCACCATCAACACTGGCTATTTCCCATTTTGTTAAAGATGTGCCAGTACAATTGGTAAGAAGTAGCAGCTTGCTGTTTGGATTTGCATTCTTTTGTTTACCAGCAAGGTTCAACATTTTTCGTAGTCTAATTGACACTCATATTTCTTTTCCTTTGAAAATGCCTATTCATATCATTTGCTCATTTGTCTTCAGGCTGTTAATGCTTTTCTTGCTGATTTGTTTGAGCTCTTTGGAAATTAAGGAAATTAGTCCTTTGTCTGTTGTAAGTGTTGCAAGTACCTTGTTGTTCCCAGTGTCATTTGGCTTTTGACTTTGTTTTTGTATATTTTTGCTACAGTTTTAAATTTTGATGCAGACTCATTATCTTTTTGGCTATGGTATCTGCATTTGTAGGTTGCTTTAAAAGGCCTTCCTTTCCCAAAATTTTATACTCTTAAATTTTCCCGTACTTTCCTTTAGATCTTTTGTTTCATATGAGACAGTCGAACAGTAAGTAGCCCAGGCTGACCTAGAGCTCACTCTGCAACTCAGGCTGACCTTTAATTCATAAGCTTCCTGCCTTAGTCTCCTAACTGTGCAGATTACAAGTGTGTACTGTCACATATGACTTTTAGTATTTTTAAGATTTCACTTTTCTCATTAAGATGCTTGACTCTTCTGTATTTAATTTACATATAAGTTAGAGAATTCACCTAGTCTGTGACCCAGGCATAATTTTAGAATGATTAGTCCTTTCCCCTATTAACATGAGAGGCCAGCTTTAAAAATATTAATGTATATATGAACAATGAGTAGTGTTAAAGAAACATTGGTCTGTAGTTTCTATAGAAATCAACTACTTTAATGTAGATCATAATATGTTTTAACATATGATGGATCTTATTCCTCTTCTGTACTAATTTTCATGACTTTTTATTGATTCTTCTCCCTTGTTACCCTTTCTCTTCCATTAAGAAGAGCAGCTAGTTCTCTAACACCCACACTATCTGTCTTTTTCCATTTGTTCAACGATGATTTACTGAGTTCTGTTCATTCACAGATATTGTCAAAGACTAGAGCCATAATGACAAATAAGTGCATAATCCTTGTCCTCAGGAAACTAACGGCCTACTGGGAGATTCAGAGAAGTCAATAAGTAATTATAATAGAATTTTAGTTAGTGCCTAAGTACTGTGAGTGCATAGCTGAAACGTTACTAACTTGGGAGGCTTGAGGGGAAGATGATCAGGAAAGACCTAGAAATACATTGGTTAAATCTTAAAGAACTGGAGGAATAAACTAGATGGAGGCAAGAGACACAGAAAGATGTTCCAGAGGAAATAAGCCTTCTATGTAAATTAGAAACATGAGATGCTGGACAAATCCAAGGAACAGTTAGCTGTGGTTAGAGTGTCAGATGTGGGAGAAGTGGTGAAGTGGGATGGGAGATTGACAAATGGCTAGAGATACAGGATCTGGGTCATGTGTGGATGGTTTAGAGTGCTATGCTACGCAAGCTGTCAGACGGACTCCATAAATGTGTCTCTAGCAGAAGAGCAGCATATCTGCATTCTTCATGATTAGCTGGACTGAATAGGAAGCACAAGCATGAAGAATATAAGAGTATATAAGTATATAACAGTGATTGCCAGAGGTTGGGAAGGGTACGGGAGGCAGGAATTGAAAGAAGGTGAACAACAGGTACCCAAACACAGTTGATAGAAGAAATAAGTCATTTTCTATAGCACAGCAGGAGGATTACAGCTCACAATAACCTATTGTGTGTTTTATGAATAACAAGGAGATAGGTACTCGAAGACTCCACACACAAAATAATGATAGAGAGATGGGAAATGATGATTACCCTGATTAGATCAGTACATATTGCATATATGGATTGAAATGTCACACTGTACTCCATAAATATGTACAATTACTCTGCTAATGAGAAATAATAGTGTTTAAAGAGATACAACTCTTAGTAACTCTGATTTGATCATTACACATTGCTAAACTGCACCTTATAAATGTGTACAGTTTAATAATAATAATAATAATAATAATAATAATAATAAGTGTCTTCATGCTGGCTGAACTAGGGTAAAAGAAGGATAGGTTTAGGAGTAATATGAAGACAGAGGATATAGAATCCCTGGTGTTATCCTGCATCCAAACTGACCTACCTGTGTCCTGGGCCCTCCAGAGCCCTGTTCTCTACAATTCATTCTTGCATATTACAAGCTAGTTGTTAATACTCTGCACAGGGAGCATTTCCATTTGGCAGCTGTTTTCAAGGTTCTCGTCTGTTAAAATGGTCCTAATAATAGGAGCTTCAGGCAAGCCAACTGGGGAAGAGACTTGCAGCAGAAGGACTTCAAATTATACCATAGCCTACTCTCTAAAGCAATTCTTAAACCTGTACTCTCTTAAAAGTCAAGTGTGGAGCCAGGGTAAAGTGGAGAGAGGAGAGGTATGGACCTTAGACTGGTTAGAGGCTGGTACTGACATCAGTTGAAATAGTTCACATGCCTAACTGGAACAGTATGTCTGCTCTGGTATAGCCTTCTACATGCCAGGCTCCCTTTTGTCCGTAAGAAATGTGCCCTTAGGGCTCTGGAACAAACAGTCCTAAGAGACAGGGAGTTATTAGGTGAGCCCATCATTGAGTCCTTGAAACCAGGCACAACATTTACAGCAGAAAGAAAACTGGCATTCCAGATTCCAAAGGAGGAGGGAGAACCAGCTGACATCAGAGGAGAGGGATTCATGTTGTCATGGCAACCATAAGAGTTATACTGTATTGTTTGTAGCCAGAATTTAAGAGATTATCCTTGGGCTAAAAAAAAGTGTCACCTCTTTCAATTCAACATCACCATCTCAGGACACCCACCACCTTCCTATGAGGAATTTTTATTTGTTCATTCGTTATATGTCGCTTGAATATTTATTGATTTACTAATCTGCCTTCCTCCATTTTTTTCCTTCTTTCCTTCCTTCTCTGCATCTGGCCAGCACAGCCAGAAGGGGCCATTTGTCTTCCCACAGATGGTGCCGGTAAATCAAACTTCTGGCTGGTAGAAACTGGGACCTGGAAACCCTCCCAACTTGGGAGGTGTCCTTCCCACGACTTAGGGCTGCTGCTTTTCTGTCCTGGAAGAGAGTGTAGAGAAGAAAGGGCTGCTGGGAAAAGGCTTTGTGTCCAAAAAGATAACAGAAAATCATGAGCTTAAGGAACTGCCATGGTCATTTTCTCATCCTAAGTCTACGCTTAGTTGTTAGATGGCTTCAGCTCTATCCTCTGTGTGTGGTACAGTTTCAGTCTATGGTGACAACACAAAGCATTCACTTAAGTTATTCTCTGAAGCAGTATGGTGGCACGGAAAATAAGAAAAGATCTTTTTAAAATCTTCACATAAGCAGGTAGATGTTTCCACAGCATCACGTGTTTCTTCCCAAGTCACAGAAGGAAAAACCAAGAAAAGAAGGATACACTGAGCCAGTTTTCTTTAAAGTGAATGAAAGATGGATCTGTATGCAGAAGCAGGAGGATTGCTGCAAATTAGAGGCCATCCTGGTCTACATAAGGAGTTCCAGGTTAGCATAAACTTCGAGATCTTGTCTCAAAAAGTAGGCAGTCCATCTCCCCGCCTACCCACTAAAAAGAAGAGGAGGAAGAAGACCTGAAAACAACACAGTGTTTAACTCCCTGGCTCCAGTTAGCCCAGCCCCCACTGGTAATACTGACATCATCTAGCTTTTTAGTCAAAGGCCTAATTGGCATCCTGTTTATTAAGCGTTAAAAGTCATTTTCTTTATTTCTCTTTCTTGGCTCAGTAACTCTCACTTTGAGAATCTCTGGAGATTTTAATTTCCCAAAGAGCCTCCTGTCATCTCTTACAGTAAGTCTTTTCATTTCACCTCGTTTAAGTATATTGGCTGGTTTAAAGGCTTAATTGTGATGAAGAAGATTAAGTACAAATTTAATAAGCATTAAGAGAAGAACACTATCCCTTATTTCCTCTGGTTTCAATAATCATTGCATTCGGTTTTTTATTTGGAGTAGAAATGCTTAGACATCCAAACTGGGGGAGAGAGGCAGGCTAGAAAAAAAGGGCAGAAAGATGTTTAGTTGGCCTTTTCTAAAGTCTGTGGTTATTGCTGCCACAGTGGCAGCAGACAAACGGTTGCAAGGTGATGGGCTTGGAAATGATCCAAGAAGAACGCCAGATGATGCAGGCAGCGGGGAGGAAGGAGCACCTCCAAGCTCTTCCCTGGTTTCCAAATAGGCTCTTTACTTTTACCAGCACTATTGGCTTTGAGAACACTCTGGGTTCTCCAAGTCTCTTGGCATGAGTGTAGACAAATCTCTTTTCCTGTTAGTACAGCTAACACCAGATTAGCATTTTTCAAAAAGAACTCGACTAGAAAATGAAGAGAAACACAAAGCTAAAAAAAGAAAATGTAAATGCATAGAAATGAGCACAGATTCTAAGATAAAGTCTAGCCCCAGATTTACTGCACTGGCAGAGACTACCAGGCACCCACGTGCACACACACATATACACACACCTGGTCCTTTCTTCTCAAGCCTGCCTCTATAGACCCTGTGCCTTGAGGCCTTGATTGCTTCTCTTATTGCAGTCTTGGCTCTCTCTTCTTTTGTATCTCTTATTCCTGTTCCCTGATGATTTCAGTACGTGATTGTCTCTTTCTAGTGGACTACAAAGCGCTGCAAAGACAAGGACTAATCACAGTCATCTTTGTATCCAAAGTGTCTGGCATGTGCAATCATCCATAAATGATTGTGGAATACAAGTGCATGGAATTAGATCCTTGCAGCCCAGAATCATGTCTACCCTTAGAAACCAGCACTTCTAAAGACAAGGTCCTATGATCAGACAATAGTTTACACCCACAAGCTTAGGTCTGTTTGACCCGATGTAAAACAATCTGGGAAATTAAGATGAATAGAACTGTCATAAAATTATATAGGATTCTGGTTTTCCAAACACGTATCACACACAACACCACATTTGATTCTCAGAAAAACTGTGTAAGGAAATGAAATTTAGAGGGATTAAACCAGATAGCAACAGGGGGATTAAATAACTGGCTCAAAGTCACAGAGCAATATTATAATACACTTGGAACTAGATCCAGATCTCTGGATGCCTAATCCATTAGTCCTTCCAGTTTTATGTACTGCATCCCCAAAGATGCCTTTGGGAGTTGGGTCATCAGTAACCACAGAAAACAATTCTAAAGCTTGCTTCACACCATCCTCTCTGTCTTCCACCCACTTATTATGGCACTGGTCCAGGGAGAGAGTCCAATCATCATTTCAGGACAAGTAAGTAGCAGAACCTTGCAGAATCAGAACTAAATGCCAGAAAACCTGCGAACCTATTCTTAGGAATGTATACAAACAAACCTTACAAATTCAAAATTATATATACATATGTAATACAAGTTACCTGTGAGCAAAAATCAATTATTGTGTTGCCAATTTGATACCTCTGAAATATTAGACAGGTATTTAAAGATATATGCATAAGGATGTCTATGACAGCCACGTCACTGTGTCTAACAGTAGGTAATAGGATAAAAACAATTGTCATATCCATACTATAAATCAGGATAAACTCAATAAAAGCAATGATTTAATGTACATCTATATTTATTGGATGGAACTATATTCAGAACATTGTGCTGATTTTTAGAAAACAAGATACAAATCAATATTATAGAATGATATTTATACTTCAGAAAATAACATGGAATGACTGGATTTTTTAAAGTTTTTTCAGTGTTGACAGTAGTAGAATGTATGACCTTGAAACTGATGAAAAACCATGTGATCTTTGTTTGGGCTTACATGTATTTTTCTGCAATATTACTTCTGTGTTAAGAAAATACAAAACAAACAATTTTCAACGAAAGAAATGAATCCAAAACCTGACATTTATGGTCAATGAATTTTTGACAAGAGTGCTGAAACATCTGAATGGCTCCAGAATTATCTTTTCAACAAATGATGCTGAAGAGGCTGAATATCCACATACAAAGGAATGGATTTGAAGGTCTGGGGAGATGGTTCAGGGGATAAGCACAATTATTGTACAAGCATATAAAACCTGAGTTCAAGTTCCCAGCAAAAAGATGAGTATGATCCTGTGTGTCTATAACCTCATGATAGGAGTAGGGCAGAAAGAGCTTGCTGGCTCCCCACCTAGGTCCTGGTTCAGTGGGAAGTTATAAAGTCAGACAGTTGAAGTCCTGCTCTGTCATCAATAACATTGTCACGTCCAATTGCATACACTTGCACTGCTACACACTAATATACACACAGAAGATGAATTTGAACCCTTACCTACACCATACATAGAAACTAACTCAAAGTGGACCCCAAGATCTAAAAATAAGAGGTAAACAATGAAATATTGTACATAAACTATTTATAAATGTTCTTATTCTTAGAGTTTGAAATACTGTGTTCTGTGTTAGTAATTTTTCAAGACTTCACATGCTCTCAGATGTCTAAAATAAAATATTCATATATTTGACTGTGATACACAGTTTTCCCCTCTCTCTCTTTCTGTGTGTATGTATACACGTGGACATTTGCATTTATTGGGAATAGGTATGCACAGATTATAAAGTGACCTCTATGATCAGTCTTCTTCATAGTACATCTATGAGCCAAGTGCTATTTTCAGGGCTTATAATGCCAAGAAGTTATTTTCATAAGGAAAAGGAATAGAGAGGTTACTGATTAAGTGTGAGCTTATCGGAGTCTGGTATCATATAAAGAGAGGAACCTCTACACATGTCTGTAGGGTGTTGTCTTGATTACATTAATTGATGTGGTGTGTTGGAAGATCTATCTTAATTGTGGATAGGTCCATTCTCTGGGCAGGGCTTCCTTAGATGGCATAAAATGAAGAAAGCATATGAGTGTTTTACCTGCATGTATGTGCATGCCTGGTGCTTTCGGAGATCAGACAAGGGCATCAGATCCTACTGGAACTGGAGTTACAGACTGTTGGAAGCTGCTCTATGGGTACTTGAAACCTAACCCAGGTCCACAAGGGCAGCATGTGATCTTAACCTGCTTTCTCTCCAGCCCTCAAGATAGGGAAAGTGAGCTAAGCAATAGAACATATCCAACACTTTCTGCTTTCTCACTGTGATATGATGTGACAAGCTGCTTCAAGCTCCTACTAACTTAATGCTTCCACTATGATGGACTGTACCTTTGCATTGTAAGCTAGAGTAAACCCTTTGTCCTTTAAGTTACTCATGTTAAAGTATTTTGTCACAGCAACAGGAAAAGAAGCAAGGAGTAACTTAGACTGGATTCATAAAAATGGGCCTAGTGCATCAATATCCTAAGAACTCTATTTTCACAAGCAGAGATTAAATCATTCTTAGTTCCATTCATAAAAGTATAGCATTTCTTAATCAGTAAAGTCTTCTCTCTTTTTCAGTAGCTATCAGTTAACACAGAGACATACACTGATGATGTGAAAAGAGTAAAATACTCTGGTATTTCCAGTCCTGAATGGGACATGTATATTGTAATCCCTTATCCCAAGGTTCCAGGATCATCATGGAAGAGGGGACTGGAAAGATTTAAGAAATATAGAAAGCAATGTTTCCCAGACACAACAGGAAAGTTACACATATCATAGCAGTTGTAAAAGCACACACAAGACCTTCTTGAGATCAATCCTCACAGAACACCAGCATGGAGGAGTGAAAAGGACATGAATAGTCATCGATATCTATAGAACTATTGCCAACTGCTGACTGAGGAAAAGTTGGTTTTCTTTAAGGATGATATCCTTGAGATGCTACCTTTGCTCTTATAGATGGCTCCACACCCAGGCATACTGGCAACACCAAATAAACTCAGTGAGTTAGAAGAAGAAGAAGAAGAAGAAGAAGAAGAAGAAGAAGAAGAAGAAGAAGAAGAAGAAGAAGAAGAAGAAGAAGAAGAATTAGAAGAAGAAGAAGAAGAAGAAGAAGAAGAAGAAGAAGAAGAAGAAGAAGAAGAAGAAGAAGAAGAAGAATTAGAAGAATTAGAAGAAGAAGAAGAAGAAGAAGAAGAAGAAGAAGAAGAAGAAGAAGAAGAAGAAGAAGAAGAAGAAGAAGGAGAAGAAGAAGGAGAAGAAGAAGAAGAAGAAAATACATGAAATTGGGAGGAAATCGTTTATAAGGGTAGAGTTGTAAGACAAGGAATGGGCAGTGAACTTGATAATTTTTGAACAATTAAAACTCTACAGTCTTCTGAAATTATCGCTTGAGCTACAGGCAACTTCCCTTCTTCCTTGTAAAAAAAAAAATGTTCTACCTTCTTCCACCCTTCCCTTATACTAAGAGAATAGAAGAATACTCTTTGTGTTCAGTTGGAACTGTGTCTTCCTTGCTCACCTAGGAAGATACACTTGAAAACTTGCCTTAGGTTTCCTGGAAATAGACAGATTCAAAGATTTGAATACAGATGATGATTAGAGGAGGACAGTTGGTACTGAGAGTAACAGTGAGGAAGTGGGGAAAACCAGGGCCAGAGCAAGAGAGGATGAGAAATGGAAAGCCTCCGGTGTTAAGGGAGCTCTGGAGCTGTGGTGGCTTCTCTGGTAGGTTGTCCGAAGTTAGTGTTGAGCCTTTGAACTCTCATTGGATGCTGCTCACTGTGTCTACTCTCCAGTATTGGACAGAGTCACCTCTAGTTAAGAGCAAAGTCCAAAGAGAGACATAACTGGGAGCCATTGGCCACTACTTCCAGTAGCGAAAGGGGATCTAAGTGGTGTGATACAATAGTCACCACGGGAGTCACTTCCTCCCTCATTGAATTTAGAGAAGCCTTTAGAACAGGTTGCTGTGAATTCTTCAACCTACCTTCCCATATGCTTCCATGGCTTGAATTGCCAAGTGTGGAGTAAGTTTAGCATTCTCAGATTTTGGATGTGAGAAATTGAGGACTGTTAAAAAAAATGTCACCAGGACCAGGGAGATGGCTCTGTGGATAAAGACACCCACTGGCAATCCTGACTACTTGAATTCAATCCCTGGGAGTCATGTGGTAGAAAGATAAAACCTTACTCCCAAAGGTGTCCTCTGACCTTCACATGCTTGCCACGGTGCATGTGCGCACACGCACACACACACACACACACACACACACACACACACACACACACACACACAGTGAGAGAGACACAGAGACACAGAGAAAGAAGACTTAACTTTTTAAATGTCCCCAATTTGAGCAAATGGATGGCTACTGGTGGAATTGATTGGGACAGATAAGGAATACTTGGGACAGAAAGAAACAAAGATTTCGTCTTGAACAAATGAGCTTTGCAATGGCTATAAAATGTTCAAATGGAGATGTGTGCTAGGTAATTAGATATATGACTGTGGAACTTAGAGAAGTCGAGGATATGTCTGCTAACTGCAGTTGAATATAAATCGTGCTGAAAGCTATGGGAATGGATGAGACCACTTAAAGGGGGAACATAAAATGAGGAGTGAAAATCTAAAGCTGAGAGTATATGGGATGACCAACATCTAATGACCAGAGGGAGGAGGATGACTTGGCAAGAGTGGAGTCAGAAGAGATTTAGGAAAAGTACCCAGCAAGTGTTGTGTCACAGAAGCCATATTAAGAGAATATTTCAAACAATAAGGACATGACTACTGGTATTAAATATTGCTGTAAAATCAATCAAATTAGAGATAGCGCGCTCACACACACACACACACACACACACACACACACACACACACACACAAACATTGCCTTTGGGTTTAACATGAGAGGGAATTGGTGATCACTGCAAGAGCAGCTTTGGAGGAAAAGTTACAATAGAATGAGCTGGGGAAGGGAGAAAATAGAAACAGCAAGTGTCGGAGGTTTCAGAAGTTGGTTGTGTGTGATTAAGGAGGAAAGAGATTCTGGATAGTTAACAGAAAGGATATGTGAGTTTGAGGGATTTGTTTGTTTACTTGCTTGATTGCTTGTTTTGGTAAATTTAATTGAAGTACAGCATACATACAGAGAAGCAAAAAACAGGTGTACATCTTGATGGAGTTCCTCTATCTTAACACATTGGATAACTAGCATCAGAATTGGGAAAAAAAAATAAAAAACATCACCTCAGAACAACCCTTGTGACCCATTCATTTAACAAGCTCCAACGATACTAAACATTATCCTAACTTCTAACATCACAGAGTAATTTTCCTTAATTTTGAACTCTAATAGAGCCATCCAGTGTAGGTTCTTTTATGTCTGGCTTTTATCACTACAGCATTGCTTATGAGATCTATATAATTGTGTGTAGGAGCCGTGCATTCAGTCTCACTGCAGTATATTTATCCATTGTGTTAATTTACCCATTCTCCTATTGAAGGACATTAAGGGTAGTTTTCAGTTTGGCACCATTACATTGTTGTGGATTTCTCTTTTTAAAAATACTCCAATGGCCTTTCATGTGCTTCAAGCAAATCACTTCCCATGAAACCCTCACATTTCTTTTTCTTTCTTTCTTTCTTTCTTTCTTTTCTTTTCTTTTCCTTTCTTTCTTTTTTTGCTTGTTTACTTTGAAACAGGGTTTCACTCTGCAGCCTAAGTCACCCTAGACATAATTATACAACCCAGGCTAGTTTCAAACTCATGGTAATCCTTCCTCCTGCCTTAGTCTCCCAAATGCTAAATTTATAGGTGTGGAGCCAATTTTTTTTAAATATAATTTTATAACAAAAATAAAGAAAGTAAATTAATCTTTTTTATTGGTAGCTTGTTTGAAGCAGAATTTTAGGACCTAGCCCAGATGGGCCTCAAACTCATGCTCAGCTTCCCTAGTGTTACAACTATATACCACCACACCCACACTCCCAGACTCCTATGTATGTATGTATGTATGTATGTATGTATGTATGTATATATGTATGTAAGTATACGTATACACATATACATACACATACACACACACACACACACACACACACATATACAAAAGTAACCTCATGCATCTCGGAGTGATTTGTTAAAATTCTAAATATTCACAAAATGTTCCTACTTACAATTCCATAGATTTAAACATTAAAACGAGACACTGACTTAAAAGCAAATCCTTGGTGCAAGTCTCCAAATATTTTTCCAACATCTAATAATAATTCATGAGCCTGTTTACAGCCACTTTCCTTAAATGTTTGCTACAGGATAAACTACCAGTTAGGTGCTAGACAGAAACATTTGTTTCCAGAACCAGAGTTGAAATGGATTTCTTTTTTAAATTGCATTTATTGATTGTGTGTGCACATGTTTTTGTGCATGTCCTAGTGTATGTATGGTGTCAGAGGACAACTTGTGGCAGTTGGTCCTCTCCCCCTGGCCCCGTATGGAATCTGAGGACCTAATTCAGGTCAACATACTTGGTGGCAGTGCTCCTACCCTTTGAGCCATTCCCATGCCCCTACTTTTTTTTTTTTAATTGAGGTGAAACTCACATAACAAAAATTATTTTTTTCACAATAAAAATTACATGTGCATATATGTTTTTTTTTTTCAAAAATGCAATCATAGTACAATTGCTCATACCTATAATCCCAGTATTCAAGATAATGGCTGAGTCAGGAGGCTGTCCTTGAGTTAAAGACAAGGCTGAGCTAGAGTGAGACTGTACCTTGCCCCTGCCCAAAAGAAACCAGTAACCAAAAAAGTAACATATAATGTTCTATAAAAGAGGGGATATAAAAATACTTACGTTTATTTTTCATGTAATTATTAAAAAGATATCTAGCTGTCACCATCTCGGTAAGTTCATATGTACACAGGTTTACTCCAGAAAAAGTCTCGGCACTGAAAGGGGAGGTGATCGCAAAGACGAACTCCTAACCAAGAAACTATTTGCAATTGATGACTGCTGGGAAAGAGCAGCTCTGGTTTCTCCAGTGCAGTGCCACTGGGTGCATCAACCACACTCCAGGGTAGGCCCTGTACTCAGAAGCAGTGGACAAACACAAACCAGACCTCTGTGTGTGGCTTTTTGTTTTGTTTCGATATTTGTGTACATGTGTGTTTTGGATTGTTTGTATGTTCGATGGATTGATTGATTTTCATTTTTTCTTTGATAGACAGAATAAGAAGTTGGATGGGTAGGGAGGTAAGGATGAACTGGAAGGAGTTGGGAGAGAGGAAGAATATGACCAAAATATATTGTATAAAAAACCATTTTCAATTTAAAAAATGAAATGACTTGAAGTAAAAAAAATCTATATATCAATAGCTTGTCCCTTATAAGTATATTATAGACAATAGTTTTTTAATAGTAATATATTCAGCTTAATTGAGACTTCTGGTCTTCCTATGTGGTCACCCTACTCCTTAGCTTCTTCCAGCGTTTCCCTAATTAAACCACAAGGGTCACCAGCTTCAGTCCATTGTTTGGCTATAAATGCACACTGAGTCACCAACCAGGTAGCATACACCAGCTGATATGAGGCCCCTACACATATACAGCAGAGGACTGCCTTGTCTGGCCTCAGTGACAGAAGTACCTAACCCTTGAGAGACTGAAGGCCCTAGGGAATGAGGAGGTCTGGTGAGGTGGAAGTGAGTGGGAACATCCTCGTGAAGACAGGAGAAGGAATGGAGGAGGTATGGGATGTGGAACCAGGAAGGAGATAAAATCTGGAGTGTAAAAAAAGATAAAATAAAATATAAATAAGTAAATAAAATGAATTTTAAAAATTTTTATAAAAAATCCTTAAAAATAGTAATATATTCAGAGTTGTACATCTAACACTACCAATTTTAGGACATTTTATAATTTACCATTTTCTTTTCAATAATGGGGACTGAACTCAGGGCTTAATCATGAGCATGCTGCGGAGTGATATAGCCCATCTTGAGAACATTGTTTTCATCCTTACAAATAATGTTCTGTGGCTGGAGAGATGGCTCAGTGAGCAACGGGCTTACCTTTCTCCCATGTGGTCCTGGGTTCAATCCCCAGAACCCATGTAAAAACTGAGCCTCATCGTGCATACCTGTAATGTCAACAGTGAGCAAGCAGAGACAGAAGGATTTTTAAGGCTTCCTGGAAAGCTAGCTTAGGGAAATAGGTGATTTCGAGATTCACATGAGATCTACTCTCCAGAAATAAGGTGGAGGACTAGAAAGGCTCACTATGAAAAACATTTGCTACCCAAGGATGAGGATCTAAGTTCAGATCTCCAGAACCCATCTAAAGCTGGACACAACAGTGCATGTTTCTATTAGCCCAGTGCTTATGTGGTGAGATGAGAGAAGAGACAGACAGGCACCCTGGAAGCTTACAGTCCAGCTAGCCTGGTGTACCAAATTGTGAACAAGGAACCCTGCTTCAAGCAAGGTGGAAGATATGTACTAACACTAGGGGTTGTTCTGTGATACCCACCCCTATCCCCCCACACACACCTACATATTCACACAAGGTACACGCACACACACACACACACACACAAAGCTTGCTTCCCTTAGCTTTTTTAAAAATTATTTCTTTTATTTTTGAGATTATAATGCAGTTACATCATTAAACCTTCCTAACTCTCTTTGGATGGCATATGTCATATTTCCCAGGAATTTTTATTTTACTTTCTTCTTTATATTTCTCTGTACAACTTGGATTTATTATTGATAGCATCAGGGAGAGACAGTTGAGTTCTTTTGACTATGAAAGCATTTTTGAGGGATTGAAGTTCTTTCTATTTCATTGTGTTTTTAACTGATGCAGAAGTATTGGTGCTATATGTATTAATTGAATACTATGCAATACTTCAGTCCATATATACATTATGTAATCAGGTTAAATGTATTTGTCATCTCAAATAAGTCTTACTTTATGGCCAAGCTATTCTAACTCACTGGATGTTAGAATACAGTTGTTGTTATCTGTAGTCATCCTGTTATGCAATAAGATGCAAGAGTATTCTCTTATGTGCCTGTAATTGAGTCCTCTCTCCTTAGCCCTCCCTATCCCTATTCTCTTCAACCTCTGTTAACTATTACCCTACTTGCAACTTCTGTGACTTCAACTATTTGAAATCCATATACAGATGACATTGTGTGGTATTTGTCTTTCTGTCTTGGATTTTTCCAAGTAGCATAATCAACTTCACTTCCACTCATTTTAACACAAGTGATATGATTTCCTTTTTTTCCACCATGGGTAGACAACATTTCATTGTGTGCATGTACAGAACATCTTTTCTCTTTGCATTCACACCTGGGCATTTAAGTTGATTTCAGCAGGTCTTGCTAATTGTGAAGAGTGCTTCAGTAAACATAGGGATTCAATGTCTTTTCATTATACTGTTTCTATTTCCTCTCATGTGTACTCAGAAATGGCATTGATGGATCATATGATAGTACTTGTTTCATCTCTTGAAGAAATGCTATGCTTTTCTCCAGCTGTACCAACATGCCCATTAACAGCATACAGGGAGAGTTCACTTTTCTCCATACCACACCAGTACTTGATGGTTTTACTCCTTTTGCTAACATCTATTCTTATGGTAACGAACTGGAGTTCTGATGTACATTTTCCTGATAATTATTGATGCTGGGTATTTTTCATATACCTATTGATCATTTGAATGTCTTTCTTTTCTTTGCTGCTGCTGAGTTTTGAAGTCTTATATAGTCTCAATATTAAACCACTGTCAGACACATGGTATGCACTCACTAATAAGCGGATATTAGCCCAAAAGCACACAATACCTAAGACGCAACACATAAACCTCATGAAACTCAAGAAGAAGGAGGAAGCCCAAAGTGAGGGTGCTTTTGTCCTTTTTAGAACGAGTATCAAAAGAGTCAACCAGAGCTCCCAGGATCTAAACCTCCAGCCTGAGAACAGACAGGGGCAAGCTGTCCTCTGAGAGGCTCTAACCAGCAGCTGACTCAGACAGATACAGACATCCAGAGCCAAACAGTGGATGGAGCTTGAGGACTCTTATAGAAGAACAGGCGGAAGGATTGTGGGCCCTAAGGAGATAGGAACTGCACAGGAAGATCAACAGAGTAAACCAACCTGAACCCTTGGAGCTCTCAGAGACTGAATCACCAACCGTGGAGCATACCTAGTCTACACAGATCTACCTCCATGGGCTGGACCTAGGCCTCCCTGCACATATGTTGTAAATGTGCAGCTTGGTTTTCATGTAGGTCTCAAACATCTGGAGTGGGGGCTATCCCAAAACATGCAACCTGTATATGGAGTATGGTCTTCTAGCTGGGTGCCTCATCTGGCCTCAATGGGAGAGGAAGCACCTAGCCTCTCAGAGACTTAAAGTGGCAGGGTGGGGATACAGGAGGAGGGGGTACTCAGAAAACAAGAGATGGGGAAGGATTGTGGGAGGGGTGACTGGGACGGGTTATAAAGTGAATAAGCAAAAAATAAAATTAAAAAATGAAAAATAAATAAAAAAAAAACCACTGTCAGATATATGACCAGTTTCTTCCACTGTGTGTATTATCTTTTCATTCTGATTGTTTCATTTGCTGTGCAAAATCTTGATTCGATGTAAAAGTTAACCATTTATTTAATTGACTCTTATTTTATTGACATAGTTTTCCTCTAAGGTTCCGTCTGGCCCTGCATCCCAGGATTCAAACAATCCTCCTGGCTCAGCCTTTCACGTGCTGGAACTGCAGACACACCACTTGCATTCAGCTGTGTAATTAACCATTTTAAAGTAATCAAAGAATGGCATAGTGACACACACCTTTAATTCTAGCACTCAGAGGGAAGAGGCAGGCCAATCTCTGCGAGTTCAAAGCCAGTTAAATCTGCAGAATGAGTTTCAGACAGCCAGGGGTACATAGTGAAGCCCTGTCTTGAAAATATTAACAAATTAAAAAAAATTTTTAAATGATCTAAGTGGCACTAAGCACTTTCACAGTGCCATGTACCCCGTCTCTCTAGTTTCAGTACATTTTCATCCCCCTAAAGAAAATACATTAACCATTAAGCTGATGCTTCTTACTTATTCCCTCCCACTCCTATGATCCTAACAACTGCCATGAATTTCCTTATTTTTGATATTTCATATGTTAATCACACAGCATAGAATCTTTTGTCTGTATACTGTAGTATGCATCAGTGCTTCATTCTATTTTATGGCTGAATAATATTTCATTGTATGAACACACAACAATTTGTTTAGCTAACCATTCATTGACAGACATTTGGGCCTTTTGGATATTATAAATAGTACTGCTATGAAAATGAGAGTTCTGTGTATTCTTTTGAGTCCCTGTTTTCAATTATTTTGACTATGTACCTAGGAGTGAAATTATTCAGTCATATAATCATACTATATTCAATTTTTTTAAGGAGCTGACAAACTGTTTTACACGGTGGCTGCATTGCTTCACATTTTCACCAGTGATATACAAAGTGTGCTGTACTTTAAGCCAGTTGTTCCATGTTCTCCACAACACATGTCATTTTTGTTTGTGTTTAATTTTGGTTTACAATAGCCATCATAGTAGGTGTGAAAACCTCATTGTGGTTTTTGAATTTCCTAATTACTAAAGAGATTGCATATTAGTGTGCCATTTACAGATATTTACAAATCTTCTTTGAAGAAATGTCTCTTTAAATATTTTGGCAATTTTTTAAATAGCCTGTCTTTTTATCTTGAGCTGTAAGAGGTGGTTATGTATGTCTTCTGGCTACTATGCCATTATTAGTTATGTAACTTATAAATACTTTCTCTCTTTTCATAAGTTATCTTACAAGTCTCTTCTGATATAATTGTGATAATTATGTACTTTATCCTTCCTTTTATTAATGTGACATTTTACATTGATTGATTTTCTGGTATTAAACAACCTTTGCATTCCTAGGATGAATTCCACTTGGTAATGGTACAGACTCCTTTAATATGCTATCAGATTCATTTGTCAGTATTTTGTTGAGAACATTTACATTTGTATTCATAAGGCATAATGGTACATAACAAACATTATTTTATTTATTTAATTTTGATACAAAGCTTGTATAGTCCAAGCTAGCCTTGAACTTAAACTCCTCCTGCGTAGGATATCAGAGTGCTAAGATTATAGGCATGCACCATCCTGCTTGGCTCAAACCTTTATTTTACAGAGGGAAAAGGTGACAATACATTTCAGTCAAAAAAATAAACAGCAAATGGAAAAGGCAAGATTCACATAGCAGCAGTTATAACTTTGAATAATATTGTGTTACATTGAAAATTATAGTTGGCCGTGCATCTTGCAAGAGAATTTCTTTCAAGAAAGACCTCACTAGATGTAGCTAACATAATTTAAAAAACACTACATTTTAAGCCTATTATGTCATTTTAGGAATGAGGAAAAAGAATGACTAAAGTTAGGTGATTTGCATGTAGTGACATTTACAGTAAGCAAGAGCTGACACATTTTTGTTTCTAAACACTTTCCAATTACACCACTCCTTTATATTTCTCCAAGCCTTCAGACACCTTACCACAAAGTCTATATCCCTGACCTTTCACTTGCTTCTAACTAAAATAAATGTACTACTATTTAGACCATTGTCCAGCCTGCATTCTCTTTGGTACAGCTAGAAAACAGCTCACCAGAGTTTTATTAGAAAAATATTTCATATACTTGAAATACAATTAAACATGTGACCTCATTCTTTAATAATTTCTGTCAGTATTATTTACTGAGCCTCCGGTGCTAGACCAGTGCATGTTCTATACATCTCTATATATGAAGTTCAATGTGTGATAGACTGTGCTAATAGCCATGAATTCACAGGATAATCTCAGCAACTGTTTATGGCAAAGGTGTATGTGATATTTCAAAGTGACAAGAAAATACCAAAGCTGTTTGAAATGTTCAAGTTGAAATGTTCAAATTAAGAGGAATGCTATTGAAAAAGACAAAGTTAAGCTGTGTACAATGATGATTTAATTCATATGCATGAGTCAGTCATGCTTAGCATGTGGGTGGTACTCAAAGTAGGTGGAAATGGGATGGTGAAAATGAGGGAGGAAAAAAAAATCAATGAAAAATGTGCTTCGATTCAAAGTTCAGATGAACTGTAAGTGACTCAATTTGTATCCCTGCACAATGATTTCCACTGTTATCTGTCATCTATCAAGCTTAATATGACATGCTGTTTCTGGTATCCTTATGAGGAAGTGCTGAAGAAGGTCTCGACATTTCGGGTTTTTTCCCCCCAGTGGTAATTTCAAGTTCAGTGCTTCAGCTATGTGGTTCTATAGAGTGTGTCTGTTTGAAATTTTCCCACTTTGCCGTGTTCTTGGCGTGTATGTGTGTTGGGGAATGTTTCTACTTGTTTTGATTCCAAGTGACTGGTACAAACTACTGACTCCTCCAGACCTCCTATCTATTCTCTTGATTAGCTTGAGATTTAAATATATATATATATCAATGATAATTATATATGTATATAACAAGGACTGTAGACATGATATCATGCCCATCTCTGTATATCACTTCCGGAATACATGATGCCAATATTCCTTACCACGGGTGAAAACAACCTAGCTCATTGGTGAATGTGGTATTTGCTAGGTTTCATCACTATGAACTCCTTCTTTTCAACCTTTGTTATTGATAAATATTTGGGGAAGTTAGTTTGGGAGTTCACTAAAACCCTGCTTCTTGTTAAACTTTCACCCACTAGTTTTGGTCCATAAATGTTTCTTGCTTAGTATTAGTGTGGTATTTACCTATGGCAGTTATGTGTTTCAGTTATTACTTATTTAATAATTGGAATTCTTCTATAAGAAAAAGATATCTTCCCCCATACTATTATTTTTCAACTTTTTCCTATTTTTTTCATTAATGTATTTATTCACTTCACAGCCTGGTCGAAGCCCCCTCCCTCTTCTTCTCCCTGTCCCACCAGCACACCACAATTCCCTCAATTCTCCCTCCCATTCTCCCTCACATGGGTACCAACCTACTCTGGCACATCAAGTCTCATCAGGACTAAAAGCATCCTCTCCCACTGACGTCAGACAAGGCAGCTCAGGTAGGAGAAAGGGATACAAAGACGGACAACCAAGTCAGAGACAGCCTCCATGTTTTAATTAAATTATTTGTTTACAATAATATAGACCCCATGTCTATTTATTTTATCCTGTAAGTTAGAATTAATTATTATCATGTTTTTTTTTTTTAACTCAGATTGTCCCAGTTTTGAGAGTGTATGTATTCTGTAAAGATACTCTACTAAACCTTTTCCTGAACTGTTTCTTGATTTACCTTTCACATTTATGACTGAAAACTATCTGGAATTCCTGTATGTAGCATAAGAAGGGTTAGCATACAGTCTCCCCTGGATAAACAACCAAGTGATACTTTTCTGAAAAGCACTATAATTATTGAAAAGACTCTCCCCCCTCCCATTCAGCTGCATTATCTCCTTTGATATATTTTGGGTTTGATTGTAGAGCTCCTACTCTGTTATATCCTGTGTCAATAACACATTAGCTTAATGGCTCTATCCACAGAGCTTGGTCTCTGATATTATGACTTCTGACCTTCTTCAAGACTGCCTTGGCTTTTCGTGATTTTTTTAGTTTTCACATTGTGATGGCTAATCTTCATTGGCAAGTTGAGCAGACTTAGAATCATGGATCCATACTTCTCTGGGAGTGTTTCTAGAAAGGTTTTATTGAGGAGGTGAGACTTTATCCTAAATGAAAAGGATTTCATCCCAAGGGCTAAAACTATTCATTAACATTCATCTCTCTGATTCCTGACTGGTGATAGATGTTCCCAGCACTTGTTGTCATGCCTCCCCCACCTTTATGAACCGTATCCCCTGAAAGCATGAGCAAAAACTGAACTTCTCATGCTGTAAGTTCTTTCTTGATATCTCTTTGGTTATAATAAGGAAGAAAGTAACTAAAACACATATAGATTCTAGAATTGGCTTGTCCATTTCTATATGTGAAAAAATTCTGTTGAAGTTTGAGATTGTCTTGAATCTATAGATCAAATTAGCAAGAAATGACTTTGTTACAGTACTGACATTTATAACCTGCCCATTTATTTAGGTGTCCTTTCATAAATTGTTTTAGAATTATCTGTTTAGGGACCTTCATCTTACTCATAGGCATCAGATACTGCTTTGGTTTTGTTTTATAGTATCTTCTTAGCTTTCAATAAAATTATTTTTTAATTTTCCCCATAATGACAAAAGGAAGGAAATTGACAAAGGGCATGTTTTACAATTATTAGATGAATCAGAATGGAAAGACTGGAAGAAAGATAACAGCACTTCAGACTCTAATGAGAACAAACCTGATTGCACTGGTGAAGCCTCAGACAGAGCTATCTTAGATGAATTTTTTTTTCAGACTCGGGAATAAATGAGCAATGTATTTTAAAAGACATAAAGGAAGAACAGAGAATACAAAAGGTTTCATATTTAAAAAGAATGGATTGTATAATAGGAAGTACTCTTTGCACAATTACCCCTTTCTGATAAAAGGCCATGAGATCACATTATGCACTGTTCAAGATTTTATGTCAAGCTTCACTTTTTACAAATCAATTGTTATAACAAATACCTTCTTAAATATGGTTGTGGTGGTGGTGGTTTGAATGAATTGTCCCCACCAAAGTCTGGAGCATTTGGGTACTTGGTCCCCAGGTGTTGGCAGTTTGGGAAGGATTAAGAGGTGTAGCCTTGTTAGAGGAAGTGTGTCACTAGGGAGTGGACTTTGAGGTTTCAAAAGACTAGGGCTGTTCCCAGTCTCCTCTTCTCCTTTCTTTCTTTCTTTCTTTCTTTCTTTCTTTCTTTTCTTTCTTTCTTTCTTTCTTTCTTTCTTTCTTTCTTTTCTTTCTTTCTTTTTTTTTTTTTGGTTTTGAGACGTGAGCTCTCAGCTGTTGCTCCAACCAACATGCCTACTTCTTGCTACCTTGCTGCCCTGTCAAGATGGACTCTTAATCCTCAGAAAATGTAAGCCCAATTAGATGAGTTCATTCACAAGTTGCCATGATCATGGTGTTTTATCACAATAATAGAAAAGTAACAAATACAGTCGTTACTCTTATTTAGAGAACAGGGTCTCATGCATCCCAGGCTGGCCTCAAATTTGCTATGTAGCAGAGAATGGTCTGGAACTTCTGATCCTCCTGGCTCTATTTCCCAAAAATGTACCTGGGCTTACAGGTCCATACCACCACACCTGTTTCATTCTTTAATTTCATGCTGGCATAGAACTCAGGGCTTCCAGAATGCTGAGTAAACACTCTACCACATGTTATTTGTCATTATGCTTTTGTTCTGACTGCTATACATTTTTGCAAGATTACCTAAATAATAATGCAGTTCAGGGCCAGATGGTAAATGAGGACTACCTTTGCTGATACATTGAAAATTAAACCAAGCAGTTGTTGATTATTTTCAATTATTTTTCTCTTAGTTTAGATCCCACCAAAGACATATAGTTGAAGTAAGGTTTTTTTTTTCAGTTTTTGAATAATTATTTCTGCTGAAGGAAATTCATGTTGATTTCCTTGGTTTTACAGTTTTAAGGATTTTTATATTTCCATGGACTATTGTCAAGATTAAGAAACAGATATTACAATAATGTTATAGAAACTTCTAGCTTTATTTGGATTTTTATCAAGTTTACATTCATTTCTTCTTGTGTTCCCTTAGGGTCTATATATCACTCCAGGATCTTCTGGCTTTTATAGTCTCTGATAAGAAGTCTGGTGAAATTCTTATAGGTCTACCTTTATATGTTACTTGAACTTTTTTCCTTACTTCTTTTAGTAGTTTTTCTTTGTTTTGTGCATTTGATGTTTTGATTATTATGTGACAGGAGGTAATTCTTTTCTGGTCTAGTCTATTTGGCGTTCTGTAGGCTTCTTATATGTTCATGGGCATCTTTCTTTAGGATTCGGGAAGTTTTCCTCTATAGTTTTGTTGAAGATATTTACTGGCCCTTTAAGTTGGGAACCTTCACTCTCATCTATACCTAGTATCCTTAGGTTTGGTCTTCTCATTGTGTCTTGGATTTCCTGGATGTTTTGGGTTAGGAGCTTTTTGCATTTTGCATTTTCTTTGACAGTTGTGTCAATGTTTTCCATGGTATCTTCTGCACATGAGATTCTCTCTTCTATTTCTTGTATTCTGTTGGTGATGCTTGTGTCTATGACTCCTGATTTCTATCTCTAGGATAGTCTCCCTTTGAGATTTCTTTATTGTTTCTACTTCCATTTTTAGATCCTGAATGGTTTTGTTTAATTCCTTCACCTGTTTGATTATGTTTTATTGCAGTTCTTTAAGGGATTTTTGTGTTTCCTCTTTAAGGGCTTCTACCTGTTTACCTGTGTTCTCCTGTACTTTTTAAGGGGGTTATTTATGTCCTTCTTAAAGTCCTCTATAATCATCATGAGAAGTGATTTTAATTCTGAATCTTGCTTTTCCTGTGTGATGGGGTGTTCAGGGATTGCTATGGTGGGAGAACTGGGTTCTGATGATGCCAAGTAACTTTGGTTTCTGTTGCTTATGTTCTTGCACTTGCCTTTTGCCATCTGGTTATCTCTAGTGCTACCTGCACTCACTATCTCTGACTGGAGCCTGTTTTTCCAGTTATCTTGCTTGTGTCAGAACTCCTCAGAATCCAACTGTCTCTGTGATCCTGTGATCCTGAGCTCCTGGGTGGAAGAACTGCTGGGACTCAGGCCACCTCTGGGATCCTGAAATCCTGCTGCTCTGAGTACAGTGATTCCTTCTGTTCTCTGAGTGCACTGGTTTCTCTAGGATGGCTCAGGATATGGTGTCTTCACAGGAGCAGACCAGCTAGGTATCTGCCCCAGTCAAAAGGACCAAGCAAGAGACATTCATTTCTTCTTATCTCAAGATTCAACTCAGAATAATGATAGAAGTTTTACAATTGATTTTTGTAAGTTTTCTAGCATAAGGAAATACAATAGGTATGTGTAGACTTCACTGATGAAACACATTAATTTTTATAGGTAATCTGTATGCTATTTTGAATTTTCTAGATGACTATGTACATCATCAGAAAATAATTGTTGTTTTTACTTTTAATCAACTTTATGGAACTATAAATTATACATTAAAATGCACCATTTTTAAAGGAAGAATTGATGCATTTAGACAAATACATTCACTTTGACACAACCAGCTCAGATAAAACATTTTATATGAATAGAGTCACCCAATACATAACTTTGGAAGTTTGTCTTTGATTTGTTGCTGTGGTTGAATATAATGTTTCTTATGGACTCATATGTTTAAACATTTGGTCTCAAGTTGGTCGCACTACTTAGAAGGGTGTAAGACTTTTAAGAATGTGGAGTCTTAAGCCAGGCAGTAGCAGCATATGCCTTTAATCCCAGCACTTGGAAGGCAGAGGCAGGCATATCTCTGTGAGTTTAAAGCCATTCTGCTCTATAGAGCAAATTACAGAGCAGCCAGGGTTACACAGAGAAATCCTGCCCCATCCCCAAATAACATGGAGCCTTGCTGAAGGAAGTGAGTCACTGGGGGACAGGTCTTACAGTTTAATAGCTCAATTCCACTTCCTGTGTTCTGCTTCCTGACTGTGGATGTAACGTGACCATCCACTTCAGGCTACTTCCATAATGCCATCTCCACAATCATGAGTCACAATCCTTTCTCTTTTTTTTTTTTTTTTTTTATTGTTGTTGTTGTTTTCTCTCTCTTTTTTTTTTTTTGCCTTGTTTATTTTTTATTGGATATTGTATTTATTTACATTTCAGATGTCATCCCCTTTCCCTATTCCCCCACCCCCAGAAACCCCTATCCCATCTCCCTCCTCCTTTTTGCTTTTATACCATTTTAATTTACATGCAAGTATTAAGGTCAGTTCTAAGTTGAGGAACTAGCAATAAAATAGATGCAAATAGTCAAGGAACAAGCAAGACAATAAACAAAGTCCTGTGATCACTCCTGTGAGTTCTACCTTTTCTTAACTTGTAAGACAAAATTGATCCTTCCACTCCTGCTACTTCTTGTCATTTATTTAATTACAGTAATGATAAAAATAACTAATATACTTGGCATAAGAATTTTAATTCATAAATGTTGTTCTATACGTTTTGAGGTTTCGTTTCTTCAGCGCTAAGATTTGACCTACAGCCTCACAATTGCTCAGCAAGCAGTCTACCAGTAAACCACATCCCAGCATTAGCCTGTATCCTCTAGTATCTTCATGGTTTTTTCTAGTTTCTATCTAAGAGAGAAAAGTGTTTCTCTGTGTCTCCCTTATTTTGCTTAACTTGATGATCTCAAATTCCACCCATTTTTTTAACATGTGACATGATTTTACTCTCTTGTTGTTGCTGAATATTGCTCATACATATACATACTACATTTTCTTTATCCATTCACCCATTGGCAGACCTATAGGCTGATTCCATCTTAGCTATTGTGAATAGTGCCACAGTGTACTTTGATATGCAAGTATCTCTTATGTATGCTGACATACATTCCTTTAGGTACATTATTCAGGAATGCTATAGCTAGATCATGTAACTTATCTACTTTTAGCATTTAATAACCTCCATACTGATTTCCACTGAGGCTGTACTAATTTACATTTTTTTTCACTAGCAGTGCCTACAGGGCTCCTTTTTTTTATTATTGTTGATCTATAAATGTTTTTTTATGTAATCTGGGTACATGTCCTTTATCTGATGTATATACTATGAATATTTTCTCTAGGTCTCTGGCTTTCTTTTCCTTTCTTTTTTTGTTCTTACTGGTTTGGTTTGCTTTCTTAAGCAGGGTCTTGCTATGTATCCCAAGTTGGTCTGGACATAAACTTTGTGCCTCAACCTCCTAGTGCTGACACTATAGACATGTGGCATCTCTCCAAGATTTCTTTGTATTTTCATTGTTAATACAGTTTTACTAGTTATTTCAGAATTCCATGCAATGTATTTTGATCATATTTGCCCTTCAGTCCTCCCCCTAATTCTTTCCAAATCCATTTCTCTAATATTTCCTTAATTGTATCTTTCAAAGGACAAAATTTTTGATAAAGTATGACTTACATTTCTTGGATTATTTATGCTTTTATATCCTAAGAAACTTCTGCCTGTTGCAAGGTCAGAAAGACTTCCCCCATATAATGTGTATTTTTTATTTTTCATTATATATACAAAAGTGTGTCTGTGTGGACGGGTGATATGTGCATGTGAGTTCAAGTACTGAGCCCCTGAAGTGAGAGTTATAGTCAATCATAAGCTCTCTGATGTGAGTACTGGGGAGCAAACTCAGGTCCTTTGGAAGAACAGTAAGCACTCTTAGCTCATGAACTATCTCCCCATCCCCTCCTATTAGATTTCTTTAAATATATATATGTATGTGTGTATTTTATGTATACACTGTTTTACCTATGTGTGTATATGTGCTCCATTGATGTGACAGGTACTCACAGAGGTCAAAAGAGGGTGTCAATTGTTCTTGCCAATTGCTCTGAAACTGGATGTTTAGATGGTTGTGAGTTACCATGTGGATGCTGAGAATTGAACTCTAGTCCTCTGCAAGAGCAGCAAGAGCTCTTAACTGCTGAGCCATCTCTAGCCATGGCATTTCTTATAAAAGCTTTCTAAGTTCAGGCTTTTCTTTTTAGTTGTATGATCCATTTCTGGTATACTGTGAGGTAGTGATATAGGTTCAGTTTGTGTGCTGGGAAAGTCAGCTGATTCAGCAGCTGAAACTCTATAGTGTTTTGTATCAAAAATAACTTAAATGTATATGTGAAATTCATATATCTATTCATATACAGTATACTGTCTAGATTAGCATAATTTAATAGTAAGCTTTGGCATCAGAATTAATACTCAAATTTTTCTGTTTCAAAAATCATTTTTAAAAATTATGTTCTTATTCTAGTTCCTTGAAACTTTCATATTATACACACACACACACACACACACACACACACACATACACATATATGAAACTTGACAGTCTGTACTGTAATTTGGTTGGGATTATATTGAATCTTTAGATCATCTCTCAGGAAATAGATATCTTATAGGAAGATAATTGATTATATATATATATAGATCTTGTACCCTGAAACCTTGCCAAGCTGCTTATTTTGCAGAGGAATTAGCTTTTGCCAGAGAAAATACAGGGAGTAAATATAAACCATTTTATTTTTTCAAGACATTGGATTCTAATAAGGAGTAAGAGAGAGATGAGACAATTAGCTCAGTTGTTGATAAGCTGGAGAAATATACTTTGTTTGGCTTGGTGGTCGGTTCATTTTATTTTTGCTTTGTATTTAATTTTCTTAATAAGAAAGGGCTTGAAGTGTTTGCAATCTGAAAGGTCCAATAGAAAAGGGCAGAGAATTACAACAGCAGCCTGCTTGTCAAAATTGTAAGGCCAACATTCACACACATGAACTCACCTCTTACCCTCCATTGTTGCAATAATTGGAGCAATATTACAGTTCACATTGTAAAAAAAAGTAATTTTTTGATATTGAAACATAATAACATCATTTCTCCCTTCTGTATCCTACCTCAAAACACTACCATGAAATTCATAGGCTCTTTCTTCATTACTTGTGGTTGGGGTGTGTGTGTGTGTTTTGTGTGTGTGTTTGTGTGTGTGTGTTTCTAAATACATAAATACAACCTGCTCAGTACATATAATGTTACATATTTTTTTCCAAGGCTGGCCATTTGGTATTGGATAAACACTTGTTGTGCTCTTCCCTGGGGAAGACTGTTTCTCCCACTCTCAGCATTCCTTAGTTGCCTATAGTTCTTTTTGTAGGTCTAAGACCTCCTGAACTTCCTTTCCACACTTTGCATTGTGATGTCCGTCAGAATCCTTTCCTACCAGCCAAATTATATAGTATTAGTACTTTTCTTCTATATCCTTTTGTTCTCCCTAGACTAACTATACTTTGTAAAAATATTTTTCTTGATTTCCAATATACCTATAACAAATATGTCTTAAATCTCCTTCATTAACCAGGCCTGATGGCACAAGCCCATAATTCCAGCTCCTTGGCAGTCTGGGACAGCAGGATCACCATAATTATCAGGCCAGTCTGAGCTATACAATGAGCTCTTGTCTCAAAACAAAAAAGTAAAACTTGGGCTGGGAACACAGAATGCTGGTAGAGCATTTGCTTAGTGTGTGCTCAGTCCCAACACAGGAAAAAGAAAACAGCCCACTCCCACTACTGGTCATTTCACCCAAAGACATCATGAATCTCACTTATTCCTTTGTCTGAATGCTGGTAACTGTCATGCAGGCCTCCATCTTCTTCCTTCATTCTGGAGTGATTAACCACTGAGACCACAGCACACTATTCAATATTACTGCTTCCTGTTATCTTCTCATATGAAGCATCTCCTATTTCCTGGGCCCAAACTATTTGGTTCTTTGAGCACCTCCACCAGGTGGCTTCCTAAAGATTATCCATAGGAGGGAAGTTTACTTAGACTAGACTTTGCATATAAGAAAACCTTTATTCCAAAATCTTGATTAACACCTTTACTAAATATAAATTTCTTACTTAAAATTGATTTTCCCATCTGCAGTGTGATAGCATGAACTTGTAACCCCAACACTTAAGGAAATGGGGCAGGAAGACCATGAGTTCAAAGCTGGCTTCAGCTACATAGCAGGCCCCTGTCTCCAAAAAAAAAAATAGATTGAAATAAAAATAACTTCACCTCAGAATTTTTAAATTATATTCCACTGTTTTCTAACTTCTAATATACCTGTTGAAATATACCTGTTCTAATATACCTTTTTGGTCTCGTAAACCTCTGTCTATGACATGATTTTTCCTTTCTGAAAGCTTTTAATATCTTTTTGACATCTACAGTGTTCTAAGTTGTCCTGATAATTTGCCATTGGTGAGACTTTTTTCATTAACAGAACTGGGCAGTTGCTGGAAGTTACAATCTAGTTACGCATGTCCTTCATTTCTGGGAAATTGACGCTATTTATTTTTAAATCTGTTACCCATTTTCTCTCTTCTCACTTCTTATAACTTTTATTGATTAAATTTGGCCTTCTGAATTGATTCTCTTTGGTTTTTTTTTCTCTCCAATTTTCAATTACTATCTTGGCTTTAGTTTTTGTGGTAAAAGTCTTTATGCTACAAAACTACCAGTGATGCTTTATAATCAGTTTATACTATTTTTAATTTCTAATAGCTATCTCTTGTTCTGTTTCTTTTAATAGTCCTATTTCTGTTCCTTGGATAAAACACACTATCTCTCTGAGGATATTAATTATCTGGGTTTTATATTTTTGTGTTCTCTGTATCATCCGTTTCCTTGGAGTCTATTCTCTCTCTCTCTCTCTCTCTCTCTCTCTCTCTCTCTCTCTCTCTCTCTCTCTCTCTCTCTCTGTGTGTGTGTGTGTGTGTGTGTATGTATGATTTCATGCTTTCATGTCTGAGGCTTTCTTCTAGAGACTAGAGAGCCCGTTTTAATTTACACTTTTAATTTTTTGAGACTATGTAGCCTAGAATAGCTTTGAACTCATGATCTTTCTGTCTCTGCCTCTTAAGTGCTTGTATTGTAGGCATGTTCCACCATGCCAGGTTTCTATTTAAATTTTTAATGGAAGGTCTTTTAAGGCTTATTAAGTGGCAGGCCTTAGTGCAAGCAATGGGCAGAAAGCCAGCTGTTTCATTGGGTGAATGACAATCATCCAGGAAGTGATCCTCGTTATACAGAGATTTCAGTTACCACTAGTCTCCCAGCAACACAGTTCAGATTTCCGTCATCACAGTATTGTAACTGAGAGTAATTGTGTTAAGTGAAACTGTTGCTGCTGGCTCATCAGCCCATAAATCATTATGTATTATAAATGACAGGTGTACATGGAGACCACACCACCTCTTTCAAAGTCTATTGGTGAGTGGTTACTGTGCTTCTGTTATTCTGTTGACTCACAGACCACAAAGTATTACTCTAGTTTTTTCTTATTTGTCTCCCAGTGATAAATCCTCATGATATTTTTTTGTTGTTGTTTAAAAAAACAAGTAATCCAAAGAGGAATCGCTAACAAAGATAAAAGTATGAGACTTAGAAAGTAAAAATGCCTGAAGTAAAATTGGATAGAATTTGAAAATGGCAACAGCAAAGCTAAGATAGACGGGGTCTGCACGAAGCTGTGGTGTGAATCATTTTGAAAAGTTCAATGAATGCTACCAGAAAAATGAGATAAACTTGCACAGGCATCTTTAGTTAAAATTGTACCGGAGACAGAAATCTTCTTGTGGTTAAAATGCCGTGTTTGCCTCTAGTTTGCATTGAAGACTATAATAAAAAAAATTTCCAATCATTCTGGCTACTGTTCAGGCCAAGGCGGTGAAGTTATTTCCAGTAAAGCCTGCTTTAATCATTTTAGGAGTCTGCATGATTTGATTAATGCTGCTCTGTATGGTGAAGCTACTCACATAGGTAAGGCTACTACTGCAAAATTTGCACCTAGATTTCAAGGATTAGCTAAGGTGGATGGTTATGGCTAATCATCAAGTATTTAAAGAGGTGATCCCATCCATAACTTAGATGAAGGAAAGATAAAGGACCATCAAGTGACAGGAAAGGAAAATCTCAAGAAAAGCGGCCAGAGAAATATATTGAAGATGAATTTATTAACATAAATGAGGGAAATGGTTGTGACAAAAAGAACGATGATACCTCTGGCAGAACTGATGCTGGAAAAAAAATATATTAAAGGAGCTCTCCAATGTTTCACAAGATTGAAAGTATAAAAGATGAAATGCTGGGAGCTCATCTGGGCTTAGAAAGGACTGTGACAATTCTCATGTCAAGGCATAGAAAGGAAGTTTGCTTTGTACTGTAAATTATACTATATTACAAGAAGAAAAGACCTGTTCAAATTACTTAAATTAAAAAACACACATACATAATTCTGAAAGCCCCTAACAGTTTCAATTACCATGCACTAAATAAATATCTGCCTTACTATTCATTATCTCATGTCCTTATACATTTATACACAACAGTGAGAGTTTTTAATTGTAAAGGTCATAGAATAATTATAGTGTTTCCCGTTGAGTCCTGAGATCACTTTCTATGGTTCTAGCTTGCACTGGCCTTTTTTTTTTTGTCCTGCACTACTATGAAAGTAAGAACCTCTCTTCTCTGGATTATTGGGTTTCTTTAGATAACAACCTTCCAGTCCCTCGCCTGACAATTCTACATAAAGCTGCTAACATTTTTAGAACTTGGGAGTACAACAGTTCCTGGGTCTCAACACTGAAGACTTAATTGAGTAGTTTTCAATGATGCTTTCCTCCATGTGTAGTGTTCTCCATTCCAAAGTCTCCCTGGTTCAGTTTTCTCCATAAAACAAATCTGTGTGTTGCCAGGATGAGGGAAAGAAATTCAGAGCATAGCTCTTCCTCATACAGGGTTGCAGGAAAATAAAACAAAACAAAACTTTTTAATTCTACTCTTTTCCCAATTCTTCTCAAATTCCTGAGCTTTCTGGGGCTTCTACAAGTGGATTGCTTTGATTCTCATTGATATTACCCCATGAATGGTTTGGTTTTTGTCTTTTTGGATCTGCTTTCTAATCTGTTTTCCATCTTCCAAATATTTTATTCATATTTCTTGTCCTCTGTGGTCTGTGTTTCTGCTTGGCTTATTCTTATGAACTTAGTTACTTTTATTTTCCTACTCAATTTTAATGGGTTTTATCAAAGAATAGACTTTTGGTGTGCTATACTTAACTGATATACTCAATTATCAAAAATTTATAATAATTTCACTCTGTCTTAGTATCCAGGTCCTTTGACTGAAAAGCTAGGTGGACAAGTGCACACCTGTAATCTGAACAGTCAGGAGACAGAAGGAAAAGGATCCCAATATTGAGACCAGCCTTGGATGCATAATGAAACTATGTCAATAAATAAATAAATAATCTGTAATCGGAATTTTATTAGATGCATTCAGAGCAAAAGAAGAGTTGTGGATAGTGGCAAGATATTGAGATGATGAATCATGTAATATAAGCTAAATGAGAAGGGGAGGCAAGTGGAGGGGAGGAGAGGACAGGGAAGGGAAAGGCAGGGCTAGGGCTGTAACTTGGTGGTAGAATATTTCCTTAGCACTCCTATACGGCCCTGGGTCCCATCCCTAGAACTACACACCATAAATGAAAGGAATAGAATGGGGTCCTTGAATATAGTGTTTTAAAAATAAGATCATAATGGAAATAGTTGAGGAAATAAACAAGAACAATTTTTAAAGTAGACTATTTGAATTAGTAATTTGGGAAACAGAAAAGTTATGGTACTTAAACTGGCACAGAGAGCAAGATCATTGGAATGAGGTACCAAGTAACTGAGATGTCTGATGAGGCCATGTGGCTGTGGAAAATCATACTTGATAATGAGCAAGGTTTATTATATTTGAAGGCAGTGTTCCTTTTTATCAACAAAATTAACCACCATAAGAAGAGGGGGAAAAGGGTATTCATCACTTTTTTTCATTACTATGAACTAGGTCCAAATGGAGGAAGGGTTGATTTTGGCTCACAGTCAGAAGGTCCAGTCCATCAAGCCAGGGAAGCCATGAGAGCAGGAACATGACACTTCTTGCTCACAATGGATCAGGATGCCAGGAAAAGACAGAAAGTGGAATGGGCTATAAAATATTACGACCCCATCCCACAGTGCCCTGCTTCCTCCACAACCTCTGCAAAACAGCTGGCAACCAAATGTCAAGCAGGTGAGCCCAAGGGGGTCATTTCACATTCAAACCATGACACATAGAAAAGAAAGGGTAGGCAGGGAGGAGCAGAATCTGTTTTAGTTAGGAATTGGCTCAACTTCTATGGACAGAAAGCCCAAAATAAGCATGGTTTAAACAACACATATTATTTCCTCTCATGTAAATGTCAAGCTTGTGGTGTTTCTATCCTCTGATATCCAGGAATCCGGGCTACATCAAACACAATATCCTGTCATCCCTATGGTATTTGCCTTCTCCTTGTGATCGAAGGTAGTTGTCTGGTGTGCCATTCATCAAATCTGCATTCTACATAATAGGCATAGCAAGTTTCAGAGAAGAGACAAGGTACATGAACAGCTTTCTTAAGGATGTTTCTGACAAGCTGACCCATATCACTTAAGCTTACATTCCACTGGGCTAAACTTTACATACCATTGGCCTATACCTTGCAACCACTTTTGGCTAGACAGGAAGCTAGGAAATAAAGTTTTTTTTTTTTTCAAAGAATCCATGTATCAAAGTAAAATTTCTAGATATAGGACAAAGGGCAAACAGTCAGCTATTCCACAGCCCTGGACGTTAGAGTGAAAGTTTGTTGAGCAACGAGAAATATTCTTAACACAAGTGATGTATAAAAACAAACTTGAATTCTTTCTTTCGGTGTTACCTCATTTTCTTAGAAAATAAAAAGGAATAAGTTGTTAGTATTCTTTAACAGAACTCAGATATCAGAACTCAGATATGCTAAATTGAAGAATGAGTCCTTTGAAGCTGCCAAGAGGTGTATGAACTTTCTTTGAAAATAGCAGCTACTCTGATAAGCTAAAAAATGATCCCAGTGTATCTGCATCCTAATCTCTGCTCTCTATGGTATATGATATAAGTATCCTCTGGTACCCATAACAAAGGGGAGTGGGTCTTGTATATACAGGATTACAGTAAGGTGATTGAAATGGGAAGTGTTTTGTTTGCTTCCTTGGGTTCTTGGGGACAGACAAATACGTGACTGTCCTCGTTTGTTCTCTGTTGCTGTGATAAACTGCATGATCAAAAGCAACTTAGGAGAGGAAAGGGTTTACTTCGGCTTATAAGTTATAGTCCACAGCCACGGGGAAACCAAGGCAAAAAGCTTAAGACAAGAGCTTGAAGCAGATACCAGGAAAGAGAGCTGCTTATTGGTTTGCTTCCACTAGCTTGCTCATACCGTTTTACAGCCCAGGCCCACCTTTTAAGGATGTACCACTCACCACCCATTGAAAAGCCCACCTATAAGAAAATGCCCTACCAACATGGCCACAGGCCAATCTGATGGAGGCAGTTCCTTAATTGAGGTTTCTTCTTCCCAGGTGTATCAAGTTGACAAACCATCATTGTGATCACAATGATACATGACACTGCATGCATGAAAGGGGCAATAGTTTATTAGTGACATTCATAACCAGGAGGAGGCAGCATGCAGCACAGGATACAAAGAGCTACACAGGGTGATACTTGGAAACAGAGTAAGCCAGAAGAGACTTTGGAAGGCAGGCTCTACAGCAAGAGGAGGGTAGTATGTTGGTTGGTTTTTGTTACCTTTACACAAATGTAGATATATTTGGGATGAGAAATGCTTAATGAGAAAATGCCTCCACCAGATTGCCTGTAGGCAATCCTGTAGGATATTTTCTTGATTAATGATTGATGTAAGACGGTCCAGGTCACGGAGGTCAGTTCTACCCCTGGGGAGGTGGTCCAGGATGGTATAAGAACTGAGCAAGATATGGAGAGAAGGCCAGTAAGCATTACTCATTCGTAGCTTTTGTTTCAGTTCCTGCCTCCAGGTTCCTGCCCTGACTTCCTTGAGCAATGGAATATGACCTGAGAGTTGCAAGATGAAATAAATCCTTTCCTCCAAAAATTGTTTATGGACATGGTGTTTAAGCACAGCAATAGAAACCCTAAGATATGTAAGATAGATCTTAGGTTCTCATGAAAAGATAGGCATGCCTTGCTTGAATAATTTCACAGGCTGAGGACCAGGTAGGATGTAGCTACACTAACTGATAGGGAGACTAGCTGAGTGGGGAATGCTTCCTGCTGAAAGGAGCAGCAAAGGGAATCACAGACAGGACCCTGAACTTTCTGTGGCTCAGAAATGTCAAAAACAGTATAGGAAGTTCTAGGCCGTATACTGTAGATCATCCTGGATTATTTGAGAAAATCTTAAATATCATCTGTGTATCCTTATAAGACAAACCAAAAGGAAATTAGGTACACACAAAGAAGAAGGGCTAAAATGACCACAGAGGCATAGAATGGTGATATAATGACAAACCATAGGATTCTGGAAGCCACCATAAGCTGGAAGAAGCAAGGAATAGATTCTCCCCTGGAGTTCCCGAGGGAGTAAAGCCCTGCCAACGCTTTGATTTCAGCCCACTGAAACTGATTTTGGATTTTTGGCCTCCAGAAGTAAGTATGAAAGAATAAATTCTGTTATTTTAAGCAACTAAACTTGTGGCAATTTATTACAGAAGCCACAGGGAAACCAATATAGCTACCAACCACACAGTGTTTATTTCATGCCAATTACAATGCTAATTTGCATACATTATTTCATTTCCTGCTCACAACAGCCCAAAGAGGTAAACTTTATCAGTTTCATTTTACAGATAGAGAAGCTGAGGTTCAGAAATGATAAATAACTTGTCCAATACATACACCAAATAGGTGGGGGACTACCCCAAATACACACGGCCTTAGAGAGCATCCTCTTAGTCAAGGGTATAGTTACAGAACATTCAGTCTATGGACCTTGGAAGAAAGTAAAACAGGATAGAGAAGGTTTGAAAGCAAAGGTGAAAGCCAGGCACAGAAAATACCAGGAACTAGACAAGAAATACCTATTACTAAACAAGATGCTCCAACTAACAAAGCAACTGTTCATTCAACCCATTCTACATATATGTATTGTACACTTAGAACTTGCTTGGCAATCAGCTCAGTGTTGTGGCACAGAGAAGATTAATGACCAGACTTTGTTTTTGGAACCTCTCTTCTGTGCCCTAGGGGGGAAAAACAATCATAGGTAGTGTTTTTGGACAATACTGATCAAATATATTGTTTTCCCTTCCCACCGAAGGCTTTATTGGATTTTTTTTTTTTTCATTCCAAAACTCAGTCATCTAAGTAGCCTCAAAATCACCCAAGATTTTCAGCCAGGGGCCAGGGTCAGCCAAGAGCAGAACTGTCCAAAATGTTGACTGTGCCACACATCTGAAGTTGGCTGATTTTAGGCCTTCCTTAGCCCTCGCTTCTACCTTCTGGTCAAACAGGCCTTTAGAGTAGGATCCTAGCCTTCTGGTCAAATAGCCTATACAGTAGGGTCCTTTGAACTTTGGAAAGGGGATTTTAAAGGAGTTAACTTGACCTAAAAGTTTCCTAAAACTCAAGATATCAGAACCATTTAAAGGCAAGTGCTGTTCTTTCCCACAGCCCTGAAATTCTTTCTGAACACCTACAATTCACCTGCTTGCAGTCTTAATCCATACATTTATTCGTTTCTGATGATGAAACTGATCACCTTGGGATAGATGAGTACAGCTATGGGTATGCACGAGCTTAGTCTGTTTCCCAGTATGGAGATCATCTTATGATAAAGCTTTCATGAATACATTGCATTGCAAAAGCAAGAACTGCACACAAATTGACCTTTTATCATCTTAAAGGGTCTCTTCCCTGAGGACTTCCTCAGCATAAATGCAATGGAGGAAAAAAATATAGGTAGATGTGACAAAGTCAAAATCAAAAGCAAGCCCATTTAAAAGGAAAATGTCGATATTGCTGGTGGCTAAGTAAATTGGTACAACTTTTGGGAGGACAAAATGATGTATGTATTAGAAACCTTTCAACTATGCTTACCCAAGAACCCCACTGCTAGGAATTTATCCAAAGGAAACAAATATGTGTGGACACAACACGAACTTTGGGGATATTTATCTCAGCTTTGATTGATTGTAACAGTGGAAGGCCGGAAGCAATCTAAATGTCCTATAATAGAACACTGGTGCTGTGACATGATGAAATCCAGGGGAAACATTGAAAAAGATGATTTGAAAGAATGTTGCTATTAAAAAAATATTCTCAGGGTGAAGCAGATAAAGTAAGATGCAAAGCATAAACATTGGATAAGTATACCAATTGATTAAAAATATTTATGGATAATCTCTGTGTTTGCCGTAGTGCTAGATTCTGGAAATAAAGTAAACTAAACAGGCATGGTTCTTTCCTTCTTGGAGGAAAAAAGACTGGAAGAAGATAGACCAAAATCCTAATCACTCAAGCTACCTGTATTTGGGTGGGATTAAGTGTGATATGAGTCACATTCTTTTTCTTGTCACCTCTGTATATTTCCAATAATTATATAGTGTTTTCATAATGAGGAAAATTTTTATTGCAAACAAAAATTTAATCAGGCTTGGTAGGATAATCTTATAAACTCCGTACTTGAGACACAGAAGCAGGAGGAGAGGAGGTTAAAGCCAGCCTGAGCTGCACAGCGAAGCCCTGTTTCAGAAAATTAAAGTACCTTCTGCTTATTTTCTTGTTTCAAATTGAGGCCAGCTATCATACCCTTATTACATCTAATACACAAAAGCATCTTATACTTAATGGACTCTCGATGACTTGGACACTTCCATGGCTGCCCATCCCATACTCTCAACAATGCTGCAGAGTTTAGTAGGACAGGGAGAAGTGTAATCATGAATAAAGACTGAGGTAAAAAAGAAGATTGTTCTGGGAAATGCAATGGGTATAGAGTGGACTTGTAGCCCTAAAGTCAAGTTTAAGACCCCTTTTCACCTCTATGTGTATTGCTGGAAAGGTATTGGGAAGGAAAGGAACCTCCTAAGGTTTGATACAGATATAAATTTCTTTCTGAGTGATCTCTGCCATTACCTCACTTTGTTCAGTTTTTCTTTGATCTTCAAGTGACCAATAAATAAGGAAAGAGAGCAATGAGTTTTGCCTCTACCTTCTTGAAAATCTAGAGTTGTGGACTGTTTTATAGATGGAAGGAGATCTTGAAAATCATATGAGTTTCATTTACAGATTGAGATTTCTTCTGATACGTCTGTCGTTCTGTCTCTGTCTCTGTCTCTCTCTCTCCCTCCCCCTCTGCCCCCTCTGCCCCCTCTGCCCCTCCCCACCTTCCACAGGCCAGGTATGGTTCCTCTGCTTTTTGTTCCTTCCATCTCTTTGGGGAAGGTGACTAGATAGCTTTATTGATGAATACAAAAATTAGACTTAATCTCTTCTGGCTGATGAACAGTGATGAGAAGGAGCTACCACTGAGAAGATTTTCAAATCCCGATAAAAGAAATCTGATCTCTGTCTATGTAACTTCGGCTTTACTCCTC
>JAJTUV010003041.1:0-78205 GCA_021653895.1 Mastomys natalensis
TTTCCAGGTCTTACTTGGTCCTTCTAGTACCTCCCCTTTTTTGCATTTCTGCCTTCTTGTGCTTTTGTTGAAGTTTTGCTGTTTTACAACTGCTCACACACATAGCTCCAGGGTCCTCTAAGGTTGACAAACCTATTTAGGAGAATAGCACATTGGCCTTGCTTCGTTATTAACACATCCATAAATGAAATTTTTATACACAAAACAAGGAATATCTTGTGTTGCTTGCTTGACAGAATTGTGACACTCTCAGAAAGTTAATCCTGTGTTTCCTCTAGGAGCAGTGATTCACTGATCTGGTGCTCCAGTTGACTCCCTACTATACGACCTCCAGGAAAATCGGAAGTAAAATCCAGTTGCTATGGGGCGGGCCAGCTGTTGTAATAGCTACTTGGGAAGTTGAGCCGAGAACTCGAAAGCTTGATCTCAAGGGTTGAGACCAACCTATGTAACATAGAATAGAGAAAGGAGGGAAGAGTTGACTATATGGACTGTGTATTCATGTGTATAAGATTTCTGGTCCTTTTCTTTTCTTTTTGACAGAGTTTTCTCTGTGTAGCCTTGGCTGTCCCAGAACTTACCATGCAGCCCTTGAACCCATAGAGATTCACCTTCCTCTGCCCCCACAGGTGCTAGGATTAAAGGCATATGCCACCGCTGCCCAGCTCTGAGATCCTTTGTAACCCTTAGAACCTATAGTAAGAGCCCCTCATAGATCTCCATGGCAGAAAGCATCATTTAGCCATAAGAACACTCTAAGACACCTCTTGGGGCTGGAGAGATGGCTCAGTGGTTAAGAGCACTAAGTGATCTTCCAGAGGTCCTGAGTTCAATTCTCAGCAACCACAGGGTGGCTCACAACCATCTGTCATGGGATTCAATACCCTCTTGTGTGTCTGAAGACAGCTACAGTGTACTCATATAAGTAAAATAAATAAATTCTTTTTTTAAAAAAATGACACCACTTATCATTGTTTTTAGACTGCTAAGAGGGTGGGCATTTGGAGCTGGAGAGAAGGCTCAGTGGCTAAGAGTACCTGCTACTCTTACAGAGGACCTGGGTTCCATTCCCAGCACCTACACTGGACACTCACAACTAGGAGTCCAGTTCTATCTAGAAGTCTAGTTCTATTGTATCTGATGCCCTCTTCAGACCTCCATGGGAACTGGGCACACACATGGTATACATATACACATGCAGCCAAAACACTCACACACATAAAACAAAATAATCTTTAAGGGAGCGTATTCATAAACTCCATTTGGCTACCGGAGGAGGATAGCTGAGATACAAGCAGGGAAACTGAGGACATGTATTGCAGGTGCACTGGAGAGCATCCAGGAGGAAGCAGTGCAGGATTGCTATAAGGAAGCATCAAAGAATAACCTCTCAGTTCTGATGCTGAACACCAAGCAGACTTGGTAAGAACTGAATCCACTGTCATGGGGTTCCTGCAAGCATCACGATCTGCCTGAGATAGAAGGAAAACTCAACTTAGTCAGTCCTGGTTCAAACTTCTGGAGCCTGATTCCAGGCCAGTTTATTTTAGACATATTTAAATACAATATAATTTTGGAAAAATGTTTTCTGGTAATGATTATCTCAGTCCCATATGCACAATAAAGCTTAATATGTAACAACACCAAAAGCTGTTGTAAAATACATGTGATCTCTACCATGAAGATGGGTTTTTATAGCTAAGGGTCTAAGATCTGATATGCCTCTGGCTGATAGAGGTCACCAGGGTATAAAGTACATGTGACGTCTCCCCTAAAGATGGATTCTATTGGCTGAGAAATAAAACTAAAGAGAAAGGTTTAGGAAGGGAGAATTTAGGAGAAACAAACAGTCTGGAGGGGGCGGGGGTCTGGGTGAGGCCTGGCTCTACAGTTAGCAAAGGTCTCCAGAAAATGAACAATATCCACTCCCAGCCTTTGGTATGGAAAACAGGTATTCGTTTCCTTCCTTGAGGAGGAATTTCTGTGTGATAACATTCCTGGTTTCCCCAGTGCTGTCTGTGAGCACTCCTGCATTCTGCACACTGTTTCTGGGGCAAGGCCAAGTTCAAACTGAGATTGGCTGCCCTCAGGAACGCTGTAAGAAAAGGCTTGCGGGAGGCAGGAGAATGGAACAAAGGAGCCCATAGTTCATAAGTCATTTTCACTATTTCCAAAGGCCTAGGGAAGATTCATATGCATCTTACATAATAATAAATATACAATTTTAAAAATCAGCACAAAGGGGCTGGAGAGATGGCTCAGTGGTTAGGAGCACTGGCTGTTCTTCCAGAGGTCCTGAGTTCAATTCCCAGCAACCACATGGTGGCTCACAACCATCTACAATTGGATTTGATTCCCTCTTCTGGCATGGAGGTATACATGCAGCTAGAGCACTCATATACATAAAATAAAGAAATCTTTTTTAAAATCATCAAAAAGGGTCTAGAAAGACAGGTCAGTGGTTAGAACACGTGCACATACATAGACCCATTTACAAACACACTGTCCTAGTTAGAATTTCTATTGCTGTAATGAAACACTATGACCAAAAAGCAAGTTGGGGAGGAAAAGGTTTATTTGGTTTACACTTCCACAGTGCGTTTATTATCAAAGGGAGTCAGGACAGGAACTCAAACAGGGCAGGAACCTGGAAGCAGGAACTGATACAGAGGCCATGGAAGGGTGCTGCTTACTGGCTTTCTCCCCATGGCTTGCTCAGCCAGCTTTCTTATAGAACCTAGGACCACCAGCCCAAGGAAGGGACCACTCAGAATGGCCTGGGCTCTCTCCTATCAATCACTAATTAAAAAATTGCCTCAGCCTGGTCTACAGAGTGAGTTCCCAGGACAGCCTGGGCTACATAGAGAAACCCTGTCTCGAAAACACAAAAAAAAAAAAAAAGAAAATGCCTATAGGCTTGTCCACAGCCTCTTATGGAGGCATTTTCTTAACTGAGATTCCCTCCTTTCAAATGACTTTAGCTTGTATCAAGTTGACATAAAACTATCCATCATACACATAATTAAAATAATAAAAATAAAATATTTTTAATATTAGCATAAGAGCTAGTAAGATGGCTCAGTGGATAAAAGTAAATGCTGATAAAACTTGACTACCTGAGTTTGACCCCCCCCCCCAGGCCGCACATAGTGGAAGGAGAGAACCAAGCTGAAAGTTGTCTTCTGACCTCCATCTCCATCTTCGCACACACACAGAGAGACAGAGACACAAACACACAAAAACACACTAATAATAGTGATGATGATAATAATGATAATAATAAACCATGCAGTGGTGGGACACACCTTTATCCCAGCAACACTCAGGAGTCAGAGGCATTTGGATCTCTAAGTTTGAGGCCAGCCTTGTCTATGGGATGAGTTCCAAGACAGCCAGGGCTACACAGAAAAAACCAAAATAATCATAAGTTCAAAACATCTATATCACCGGGCGGTGGTGGCACACGCCTTTAATCCCAGCACTTGGGAGGCAGAGGCAGGCGGATTTCTGAGTTCGAGGCCAGCCTGGTCTACAGAGTGAGTTCCAGAACAGCTCAGACTACACAGAGAAACCCTGTCTCGAAAAACCAAAACAAACAAACAAACAAACAAAAAACCATCTATATCCTGAGTCTATTTAGTAAATCAGAACTATGAAGGGAGGAGTCTCCTCTTTTCTTATGGATCCCTAGAACCTAGCACCAGGTAAGACAATTATTCTCAGCCTTATTGTGTGCAGAGTCTCTGACTGAGCCTGGAGCTGAACAATTTGGGTATACTGAGTGGCCAGCAAACCACAGGGAGCTGTCTGTCTCTGCCCCTCTGACACAGACTCATAGGGGAGCTGCACCCAGGTTTTACCTGAGTGCTGAGAAGCAAACTCAGTTCTCATGCTTGCATGGCAAGCACTTTACCACCTGAGCCACCTCCCTGACACCCAACAGAACTTCCTCTTCTTCCTATTCTTCTTCTTCCTCTTCCACTCTTCCTCCTCCTCCCCTTCTTCCTCCTCTTCAAGATAGGGTTTCTCTGTGTAGCCTTGGCTATCCTGGAACCCAGAGATCCAGCTGTCTCCTAAATGCTGAGATTAAAAGTATGCACCGCCGGGTGGTGGTGGCGCACGCCTTTAATCCCAGCACTTGGGAGGCAGAGGCAGGCGGATTTCTGAGTTCGAGGCCAGCCTGGTCTACAGAGTGAGTTCCAGGACAGCCAGGACTACACAGAGAAACCCTGTCTCGAAAAACCAAAAAAAAAAAAAAAAAAAAAAAAAAAGTATGCACCACTATGCTGGGTTTCCAACAGAATTTCTTAGGAATTGTTACGCAACAAATACTAGATGTTCACTAGATATTGGTTTCAAAACAGACATCCTTAGAGGTGGGGGAAAGGATAAGAAAATAGGTAACAAATGCTGAGAGAATTGAGAAAGAACCAAGGTAGCAAATGACATAATCCCAAATACTAAGAACTGATGGAGTAAGCAAAACAAAGCCAACATGATGATTTATGCTTGTAATCCCAGCACCCAGGAGGCAGGGAAAGACAAATGTGTCAAGGACAACCTGATGTATAGAGCAAGTTCTAGGCCAACCAGAGCTATAGGATGAGACCCTGTTTCAAAACCACAGAGCTGGAGAGGTATGGCTCAGCTGTATGCACAACAACCCAAGTTCTATCTCTAGAACTCACAACATCAGCCGGGCAGTGGTGGCGCATGCCTTTGGTTCTAGCACTGCGAGACAGAGACAGACAGGTCTCTAAATTCAAGGGCAGCCTAGTCTACAGAACAAGTTCCAGGACAGCCAGAGCTATACAATGAAACCCTCTCTTGAAAAACAAACAAACGCCAGGCATTGGTGGTGCATGCCTTTAATCCTAGCACTTGGGAGGCAGAGGCAGGTGGATTTCTGAGTTCGAGGCCAGCCTGGTCTACAGAGTAAGCTCCGGGACAACCAGGGCTACACAGAGAAACTCTGTCTCAAAAAACAAAAACAAAACAAAAACAAAAAACAAAAAAACAAAAAAAAGAAAAGAAAAACAAACACAGAGAGAGAGAGAAAGAGAGAAAGAGAGAGAGAGAGAGAGAGAGAGAGAGAGAGAGAGAGAGAGGGAGAGATGAATTGCAGAGAGTTAGGAAAATGGAAGAATAGTGTTTACAAGGGAAGAGAGATTTAAAGTTTGTCCACCAACTCTTCTCTATGGTCTCAGTTTGAATCCTGATTCAAGAAAACTAAAAAACAAAAACAAAAAACAAAACAAACAAACAAACAGAACCAGGAGCCCATAAGAAGACTCAACAGGCCAAGGTGCTTGCTGCCAAGCCAGACTACCTGAGACCTGTACAGTAAAAGTAAAAATAAGTACCGCCCAGTTGTTCTCTGAATGCCATACGTGTACCATGGCAGATGCAAACACACATGCAAGTGCTCACATACACATGCACACAAACATTGACACCCAAAGATAAGTAAATTAAAATGTAAAAATAATTTTAAAACACCAAATTAATAAGAAAGTAAAAAGCAGCACATGGTGGCACCCGCCTATAATCTCAGCATTGGGAAGACAGAAGCCGGCAAGGAGGAGATCAAGCCTGCCTTGGCCTACACAGGGAGACTCTGCACAAAGAAACAAAACTACCCTGTGTCATTGCTGTGCCTGGCAAAGGATAAGTGTCATTAACAGTGGTGAAACTGCAGAGGACTCTGCCCAGAAGGACTTTGTAAATAAAGGACTGAAGGTGAAAGATATTGTTGACACAAAAAGCACAGCTCTTACCTCAAAGGGAACAAGAGAGTTTATTCTGGAGAGTAAAATATAAACAGCCACTGTCCAGGAGAACACAGTCTCGATTACCTCATTTTTGTGTCTTCCAACATGGAAGCAGTTTCACAGAGTTTTATAGCCATAAATCAAAGCAATTATAAATGACTTCGATGGGTACATCAGAGAAGCAGGTTACAGCCAGGCCTTTAAGCCTCAGATGCTATCTGATGGCCAGATGGAAAAGAATGAGGACATAACGCTCCTAGGCATGTTGGAGGAGATGGCTTACTGTAGATATGAGGGAGAGCACAGCCAGAGGCATCTGGAAGGATCCAGGTTGAACGTGGCCAGCCGACTGAACAGGGCCATGAGAAGAGAAGGGGGAAGGAGCAAGAGGGGTGGGGACAGGGGCGTGGGAGAGCTCCCAGTTCAGAGACACCCTGCCTCAATAAAGATAAGAACAATTGAGAAAGACAACCTCTGGCTTCCAAACACATGTATACACCCATACCCTTGCAAACAGGCATGTGCACATACACTATGCACACCATACGCACATATACACGGTCACTAGTTTCAAAGGTCATCCATTATCATCGCACTCTTAGCTGCAGATTTCACCTCTGATTGAAGCATCCATTGCTTTAAAACTACAGCTTTCCACTATCTCCTCCATGTCCATAGAAAAAGATGTCGCCGGGCAGTGGTGGTGCACACCTTTAATCCCAGCACTTGGGAGGCAGAGGCAGGTGGATTTCTGAGTTCGAGGCCGGCCTGGTTTACAGAGTGAGTTCCAGGACAGCCAGGCTACACAGAGAAACCCTGTCTCGAAAAACAACAACAAAGACAAAAAGAAAAGAAAAAGATGTCACCTGTATTTTAGGTGTCAACACAAGCAACACAGTTCTCATCTCAAAGAGACTAAGAGACAGTTTATTCTAGAACCGAACTTGAGGGACCACGGCCCAGAAAACATGGTGCTAAGGTCCCATCTTCCCCATGGAATTAGCTTCAAGACATGTTACAGTAACAGAAAACAAAATCTATAAGCTAAGTGTGGAAACCCTGACTGAACCTAGGCTTCCTCACAGGCCATGAGAGGACAAAGGGAACCTAGTTCTGAGTCCTGATCTTGGCAAGGTCTAGTCTAGAGCTTAAGATTCCACTTCCTGGGAACTTGGCTTTTCCCCGAGGAGACTAAACTAGTCAGTCCCAAGGCCACTGGGCGCTGGTCTCCGACACTCTTAGGATACTCTGTGATCCCCTATGCAACATTGCTTGCTTAGCTTCCTGCTTACTTTGACCCACTGCTCCACTACAAACAGTATTTGAGATCCTGTACTTAATACGCTTGCTTGCCTGAAACCCTTGACCCAAAGCGTTCCCATCTTCTCCGTTTCCTCATTCCACGCTCTCCTTAGGACTCTATTACTAAAGAGCAAACCCCTGACCCCCAAAGGCAGCCCACTTTCCACCAGGCTGAGCCCTCAGACACTGAAGCAGAGCCAGGTGACCACCTCACTCCAGACTCTGCGCACAGGGACAGAGCTGACAGACCAGAAATGGAAAGGCCCAGGATGACCAAGGCATTCTCTGTGAAACTGAGCCCACTTCTGTCATTCCCTGTGAATCAAGGACCTAGAAGTAGAGATTCTCACTCAAACTGGACTCCAAGGATGGACACCTTTTCAATGAGCAGAAGTTCTTTCAGGAGCAGCCAAGCCTCTCTGCAAGTGAACAAGTGGAGGAAACAGTGCTCGGTCTGGCTCTTGGCCATCCCACCTGTATCGGCTTTGGTATTCACCAGGACAAGTAAAGGTTCCCCAGCCCGGGGAGGAGCCTTCAGTCAGCCCTGGATGACAATCCAAAGCATGTGGTATCAGAGAGATATGTGCTGCAGGTGGCCTGCAGGCTGCTGGATGCTCTACAGTTTCTCCATGAAAATGACTGTGTTCACAGGAACCTGACAGCTGAGAATATCTTTGTGAATCCAGACAATCAGAGCCAGGTGACCTTGGTGGGCTATGGCTTCACCTACCGACACTGCCCAGATGGCAAACACGTGGCCTACAAAGAAGGCAGCAGGAGTCCCCATGAGGAGGACCTGGTGTTCATTAGCGTGGATGTGCACAAGGGATGCGGGTCCTCCCGCCGCAGCAATCTCCAGACGTTGGGCTACTGTATGCTCAAGAGGCTTTATGGGTCCCTCCCTTGGACAAACTGTCTTCCCAATACTAGGCAGAAGCAGAAGTATCTGGAACTCCGAGCCCCTCGTGGGACTGTGTAGCTGCTGGAACAGGGCCTTAGAGACCCTGCGGGAGTACCTGAAGGTGGTGATGGCCCTCGATTACAAGAAGCCACCCTACGCCATGCTGTGGAACAATCTTGAAGTTCTGCTGCAGCACATGCCGGCGTCACCCTATGACCCCCTGGACCTCCAGATGGTGCCTTAGGTAGAATCCAGAGCTTCTGACTTGCAACTTGAAATAGAACGTGAAGTAGTGCGACTCAGAGGCCTTTTGTTTGAACTCAGAGCTCCTAAAAGAATCCCTTGAATGTGCGTTCTCGCCGCTCCCTTAGGACATATGAATCAGCACTTGTATTGGGAGACTTGAATCATGTCCCTTAATGTGAAACTCCTCCCTATCCCTTAGCCCCTGCAGTTGTGGATGAAGGTAAGTGGATGCTGGCAGCAGCAGCAGTCACTCCCTAGGACCTTCCTGTCATGGGCATTCCTGTGATGCCATAATAAACTGTTTTTTGTTTGTTTGTTTTTGTTTTTGTTTTTTGGGTTTTTTTGGTTTGGTTTGGTTTGGTTTTTTTTTTTTTGTTTGTTTTTTGTTTTTTTTTTTGGTTTTTTTCGAGACAGGATTTCTCTGTGTAGCCCTGGCTGTCCTGGAACTCACTCTGTAGACCAGGCTGGCCTCGAACTCAGAAATCCACCTGCCTCTGCCTCCCAAGTGCTGGGATTAAAGGCGTGCACCACCACTACCCGGCTTAATAAACTGTTTTTAATTTAAAAGAAATTAATTTAATTCTCTAGATAGGACAAATCTTCAGATAACATCAAAATTTGGACCAAAAACTTGTTAATCGAGGCTGGAGAGAAGGCTTAGTAGTTAAGATCACTTGCACTTGAGAGGACCCTGGTTCAATTCCCAGCACTGACTTGATGGTTCATAACCATCCATAACTCTTGTTCCAGGGATCCTACCTCCTCTTTTAAATTTAATGGGCATCAGGTGAACACTTAGTATGCAGATATACATGCAGGCAAAATATTCATAAATATTAAAAATATTTTTAAAGTGACTGAACAAAAAACCTATGCTAATCCCAATTTTCAGTTAAAAATAGAATAGTATTTAATTTGTAGGGAAATTCTGTTTGTTACAAAAGAATTACACAATAGGGCCTTGAACCCTATGCCTGCAAGCACAGTGCTTGAGAAATAGAAGCAGAAATATTAGTAGCTCAAAGTCAGCCTCAGCTACAAGTGAGTTCCAGGCTGTCCTGGATTACCTGACATCCTGTCAAATTTTAAAAAGGAGTGAGAGAGAAAGAGAGAGAGAGAGAGAGAGAGAGAGAGAGAGAGAGAGAGAGATTATGTTGCACGTCTTTACTTCTAGCATCCTAGCATCTGGGAGGCAGAGTCAGGATCTTTATGAGTTCAAGGGCAACTTAGACTGCCAGGGCTACACAGAATAACTCTGTCTCTGAAAATAAAAGAAGGCAGGCGGGGGGCGGGGGGAAGTGCCGGGATGGGGTATGTCCCAGCAAGATATGGTTGGAAGCTCAGTTTAGCCCAAGTTACTCAGTCAGACTGGATCAAAACTCTGGAGTCTGATGCCAAGCAGCTTACTGCCAACATAAACACAGTACAATTTGAAAAAAAAAGTTTCCTGGTATAATACAATCTCTAGTGCACAAGGAGGCATAATTACTTCAAAACTCAAAGTACATGTCATTTCTTCCAAGAAGATGGGCTCTAGAGATAGGCCATGAGTATTAGTTTAAGGCCTAAGGAAGGATATGGTATGATCTTGGTCATACAGATAGGGTAGAGGTCATTTGGGCTATTAACCACCTCTGGTCCTGGCTATGGGAGTTTGACATGGCCCAGCCCTTCAGGTAACACAGGTCTCTGGGCTATTGATCACCTCCAATTCCCAGCCTTCTGGGTGGAAAAACGGGTTATAAATATTTGCCTTTAAAGATTTATGTATTTATTTTTTATTTCTATGAGTGACACACCAGAAGAGGGCGTCAGATCCCATTACAGATGGCCGTAAGCCACCATGTGGTTGCTGGAAATTGAACTCAGGACCTCTGCAAGAACAGTCAGTGCTCTTAACCGCTAAGCCATCTCTCCAGCCCCAATATTTTCCTTTTAAAAGACAACTCTGCATGCTTAATATTCCTGTTTCTCCTGGTGATCAGTGGACATAAGGACATTCTTTGTACTCCCAACAAGAAAGAAAGAGAGAGAGAGAGAGAAAATTATGAGAACTGGCTTAGAAGTCAAAAGTCAAGAATGTTCTAGGTTAAAAACAAAATAAGCAAACAAACAAACCAAAAAAAAAAAAAAAAAAAAAAAAACAGTAAAACATCCTGAGTAAGAAGCTTCTGGAGACTAATATTCCCTTCAGCTATGCTCTTCCTGTCCATTGCTCCTTGCTCCTCTATCCCTCCCTTTAAAAGTCCTTTAGAGAGCTGGTAGATGGCTCAGTGGTTAAGGGCACTGACTGCTCTTCCAGAGGTCCTGAGTTCAATTCCCAGAAACCACATGGTGGCTCACAACCATCTGTAATGAGACCTGATACCCTCTTCTGGTGTGTCTGAAGACAGCTACACTGTATTCGTGTATATAAAATAAATAAATAAATCTTTAAAAAAATAAAAAGTAAAAGTCCTTTGGAGGACTGATGAGGCTGTTCAGCCATTAAGCACAATGGCTGCCCTTCCAAAGGAGCCAAGTTCAATTCCCAGTACCCACATGGCAGGTAATCACTACCTATAATTTCAGTTCCAGGGGATCTGATGTCACCTTCTGTCCTTTTCCAGAACCAGGTATACAAGTAGTGCACAGGTATACATTCAGAAGAAACATTCACACACATCACATTTAAAAAATGAATAAATTAATAATAATAATAATAATATAATAATAATAATAATTATGGGCACTGGGCACCTGGATACTACTCTGATGATGAAATCTGTGATGGAGGTGGGGGAGAATGGAAAAGCAGGATGGCCATGCCTATGGAGAGAGAAGTGGATATGTGATGGCGGTGACAGGTGAGGGAGGGGGCTGAGTTGACATGCTGTCATTGCCCAGTAGGGTCCTCAGGGAGGTGTGCAACAGCCTGGAACTTAAATTCGACCTGCTGGAAGGATCACCATGGTCTCTGGTGCCACCAGAAGTCATATTGGCATTGGTGGTCCATGTTACTATCCCAGGCCAAGATAAAGCCTGAAGTCTATATTGATGTAAGTGTAATAGCAACTTTTATTCACTTGTATGAATGAATTGTCACCTCAGAAGCCTACTGCCTCCACCTGCTAACCTAGACCTAGTCCTGGAAGCTTCTAGCCTCTGTACAATCTAATCCAGGCCTAGCATGTTTTTAGCCTCTGAGGCTTGCTACTGAATAAGATCACCCTTTCTTGATCTTTTGAATTCTAGCTGGCTGGTTCAACTCAACTGTTCTGGCTCTAACTCCTCTCCAGGATGACTGATTTAATCTGCTCTCTCTCTCTCTCTTCTCTCTTCTCTCTCTCTCTTTCCTCTCTTTACCTCAGCTTCTGAATTGCTCTGCTTGGCCTCTGTCTTTGTTAGGGTTTTACTGCTGTGAACAGACACCATGACCAAGGCAACTCTTATAAGGACAACATTTAATTTGGGCTGGCTTACAGGTTCAAAGGTTCAGTCCATTATAATCAAGGCAGGGACATGGCAGCATCCAGGCAGGCATGGTGCAGGAGGAGCTGAGGGTTCTATATCTTCATCTGAAGGCTGCTAGCAGAAGACTGACTTCCAGGCAGCTAGGATAAGGGTCTTAAAGTCCACACACACACTAATAGTGCCACACCTCCTAATAGTGCCAATCCCTGGGCCAAGCATACACAAACCATCACAGCCTCATACTAACGTTGGCAATATGTTCTAATCTTCTGGCTCCTTCTCATTCTCTGTCTTGTTCTATCTACACTTGTGTCTAGCTTGTTCTCGCCATCTGCAACTTGTCTCTGTACAACTGTCCCAGTAAAACTGCCTCTCTTTTTCTTTCTGTACTACCCTCCTCAGTAGCTTTCCTTTCCTCTCTTCTATCAAAAGAGCTCGGCAGATCCTCTTGTCAAATCTTTCTCTGATTCATCACTTTGTCTGTCACTCAATTAGACATCACTTTCAAACCTGGGTCCTTCTACAAACTAACTTTACCTTCATTATTTAGGATTATCAGTGTGTACAAAGGGCATATCTGTACTCTAGCCAGAGGAATTAGAGGTGTGCTACAACTAGAAACAGGGTTTTTCAGTAAACAACACAATCTCAAGGTTCACAGTGTGATCAAATATTCTGCAACATGTAAGTGGTCTGTGCTGCTGACTGATAACATGGCAATGTACTTGGGCTTTGCTGCCTGGCGTGGGGGAGCTGCTAAGAGCCATGAGTGGGTCAGTGGTCCAGATACAACAGACTGTGTTGATGTCTGTGGTCAAGTCACCACCAAAGGTCATGAAGATGTCTGTGGTTTCCAATGCCGCTGGAAGCCATATTGATGTCCCAAGAGTGGTGTTGAGATGGTCCCATCCCTTGCTGCGGATGACGAAAGACCCCCAAGAAGGGAGACCCTCCCCCCAGTCGCAGGAGATCGCAGCCACCCAATGACCCACGAGACACCGATCTTGATGCAATTGCAAGAGGAGGTTTATTTCAGGAAATCAGCGCACTGAGGCCGAGACTCATAACCCACGCAGGGCAGAGGACTCTACCCCCAGCTCAGGAAGAGTAGGGTATTTAAAGGAAAAAAGCAAAAACTAGGGGGAGTGAGGGGGGAGGCGCTGGAAAGTACTAGTGGAAAGTCCCAGCCTATTATTCAGCTTGTGACAGGGTTCAAGGAACAATCATGGGGAAGTATAGGTTTTTTTTTTTTTTTCTAAAGAGCTCAATCTTATTCAACCATATCATCTACTTTGTGGTCAGCCAAGTTCTTGGAACACAAAGCCCCAGAACTAGCTGACCTGCTGCTCTCTTGGCTCTATTCTATCTGCTAGTCTGCTAGGCGTAAAAATTCTATTAATCCTTCACTGACAGAGGCTTGGGATGACAAACTCAGCTACCACCCAGGCCCAGATTCAACGCTTTGATTTGGCTCACCCTAATATCTACTTCATATATAATAAGCTGCTGGGGTGCTCAAAGTGGCTGGTCCTGTCTAACCATAGCTGAGGGGTCTCTATGGGTTTAGGAAAAAGCAAGATATTCAAGAGGAGTCCCAGCAAATGTCCAGTGCTGATGGTGTCGCAGAAACCAGAGGCCTTGAATCAAACCAGTGACTCATCGCTATGAGCATTTGCAAGTACAGCTGTTTGGGTGAAAGAGTGTGGCACACCAAACCTCCAAAGCCAGTACTTCAGATGAATATGTGATGGGGAGGCTGGAAAAATGGAGGAGCTGAGTGTCCGTGACTGGCATGAGAGGAGGCTGAGGTGGATAGAGGGCAGGTCATTGCCCAGAGGGGTTGGTGATATGGTTTTGTTTTTATTTTATTTTGTGGGGAATGTTATATGGGTCAGGGTGGACATGGAAGACTGGGAAATGAGTGGGATTGGGGGTTCATGATGTGAAATTCCCAAAGAATCAATAAAAAATATTATGTTGAGAGGAAGAAAGGATTATTTTGCTCTTGAGTTCTCTAAGACAGAGCTTTGAGAACAATGTCCTCTAAACCTAGCACTTGAATAGAGTGATTTCTTTCCACCACATGGCCTGAGGTCTAGTTACCAGATATCTTATTCAGGGTTAAATTGCTGTGAACACACACCATGATAAAGGCAACTCTTATAAAGGACAACATTTAACTGGACTGGCTTACAGGTTCAGAGATTCAGTCCATTATCATCATGGCAGGAAGCATGGCAGCATCCAGGTAGATATGGTACTGGAGGAGCTGAGAGTTCTACAGCCAGAAGGGACTGTCTCTTCTGCACTGGGCAGAGCCTCAGTATAGGACCTCAAATCCCCAACCCCACAGTGACACACCTCCTTCAACGATGCCAAACCTCCTACCGTGCCACTCCCTCTGTGCCAGGCAATGCAAACATCCATCTATGGGGGCCATACCTATTCAAACTGATACAACAGCATATGAACTAAGTCACTAGTCAAATTATTTCTAACAGCAAAACCCATGCTTTTAATGCCAAGTGATAAATAATTGTGTTCCTGATTCTGACCTCCCATGATTGCTGGACATGAAAAGACAACAGTCATCTTCAGTCTTGGTTTTCCTCTTTTCTCCTGTAGTGTTTAGCTCTCTCACATAAGCAGGCATTTGTGAGCTTTTGGGCTAATATCCACTTGTCAATGAGTGCATACCATGTGCGTTCTTTTGTGATTGGGTTACCTCACTCAGGATGATATTTTCTAGTTCCATCCATTTGCCTGAGAATTTCACAAATTCATTGTTTTTAATAGCTAAGTAATACTGCACTGTGTAAATGTACCACATTTTCTATATCCATTCTTCTGTTGAAGGACATCTGGGTTCCTTCCAGCTTCTGGCTATTATAAATAAAGCTGCTATGAACATAGTGGAGCATATGTCCTTGTTATGTGTTAGAGATCTTCTGGATATATGCCCAGGAGTGGTATAGCTGGGTCCTCAGGTAGTGATATGTCCAATTTTCTGAGGAACCACCAGACTGATTTCCAGAGTGGTTGTACCAGCTTGCAATCCCACCGATAATGGAGGAGTGTTCCTCTTTCTCCACATCCTCGCCAGCATCTTCTTCACCTGAGTTTTTGATCTTAGCCATTCTGACTGGTGTGAGGTGGAATCTCAGGGTTGTTTTGATTTGCATTTCCCTGATGACTAAGGATGTTGAACATTTCTTTAGGTGCTTCTCCACCATTCGAGTTTCCTCAGTTGAGAATTCTTTAGCTCTGTACCCCATTTTTAATAGGGTTATTTGGTCTGGAGTCTAATTTCTTGAGTTCTTTGTATATATTGGATATTTGCTCTCTATCGGATGTAGGATTGATAAAGATCTTTTCCCAATCTGTTGGTTGCCATTTTTGTCCTATTGACAGTGTCCTTTGCCTTATAGAAGCTTTGAAATTTTCTGAGGTCTCATTTGTCAATTCTTGATCTTAGAGCATAAGCCATTGGTGTTCTGTTCAGGAACTTTTCCCCCGTGCCCAAGTATTTGAGGTTTTTCCCCACCTTCTCTTCTATTAGTTTCAGTGTATCTGGTTTTATTTGAAGGTCCTTTATCCACTTGGACTTGAGCTTTGTACAAGGAGATAAGAATGGATCGATTTACATTCTTCTACATGCTGACCTCTAGTTGAACCAACACCATTTGTTGAAAATGCTGTCCTTTTTCCACTGGATGTTTTAGCTCCTTTGTCAAAGATCAAGTGACCATAGGTGTGTGGGTTCATTTCTGGGTCTTCAATTCTATTCCACTGATCTTCCTGCCTGTCTCTGTACCAATATCATACAGTTTTTATCACTATTGTTCTATAGCACAGCTTGAGGTCAGGGATGGTGATTCCTCCAGAAGTTCTTTTATTATTGAGAATAGTTTTTGCTATCCTGGGTTTTTTTGTTATTCCAAATGAATTTGCAAATTGCTCTTTCTATCTCTATGAAGAATTGAGTTGAAATTTTGATGGGGATTGCATTGAATCTGTAGATTTGCTTTTTTACTATATTAATCCTGCCAATCCATGAGCATGGGAGATCTTTCCATCTTCTGAGATCTTCAATTTCTTTCTTCAGAGACTTGAAGTTCTTGTCATATAGATCTTTAACTTGCTTGGTTAGATTTACACTAAGGTATTTTACATTATTTGTGACTATTGTGAAGGGTGTCATTTCCCTAATTTCTTTCTCAGCCTGTTTATCCTTCGAGTAGAGGAAGGCTACTGATTTGTTTGAGTTGATTTTATATCCAGCCACTCACAGACCACATGAATCTCATGAAGAAGGAAGACCGAAGTGCGTGTGCTTCGGTCCTTCTTAGAAAAAGTAACAAAATACTCATAGGAGCAAATATGGAGACAAAGTGTGGGACAGAAACTGAAGGAGGGGTTGTCTGGAGACCATTCCACCATATGCAGTCACCAAAGGCAGACACTGATGTGGATGTCAGGAAGTGGATGCTGACTGGAGCCTGATATAGCTGTCTCCTTAGAGCTCTGCCAGAGCCTGACATATACAGAGGCAGATGCTCACAGCTAACCATTGAACTGATCATGGGGTTCCCAATGGAGGAGTTAGAGAGAAGACTGAAGGAGCTGAAAGGGTTTGGGGCTCCATGGGGAGAGCAACAATACCAACCAACCAGAGCTCCCAGTGTCTAAACCACCAGCCTGGGAGCACATAGGGAGGATCCATGGCTCCAGCTGTATATGTGGGGGAGGATGGCCTTGTCGGGCATAGGTGGGAGAGGAGGTCCTTGGTCCCCTGAAGGCTGGATGCCCCAGTGTGGGGGAATTTGAAGGTGGGAGATGGGAGTGGGTGGGTGGGTGGGTGGGGGAACATCCTCATAGAAGCAGGAGGAGGGGGAATGGGTAGAGGGTTCCTGGGGGTGGGGGGAATGGGGAAAGGGGATAACATCTGAAATGTAAATAAAATATCCAATAAAAAATATTATTCTTGGGAGGCAGAGACAAGGCGGATTTCTGAGTTCGAGGCCAGTCTGGTCTACAGAGTGAGTTCCAGGATAGCCAAGGATATACAGAGAAACCCTGTCTCGAAAAACCAAAAAACAAAACAAAACAAAACAAAAAAATATTATTAAAGCAAAAAAAGCCGGGCAGTGGTGGTGCACACCTTTAATCCCAGCACTTGGGAGGCAGAGGCAGATGGATTTCTGAGTTCAAGACCAGCCTGGTCTACAGAGTGAGTTCCAGGACAGCCCGGGCTACACAGAGAAACCCTGTCTCAAAAACCAGGGGAAAAAAAAAAAAAAAAGCAGGCATTTTGAAGAATCACTTAAAATCCTAGAAATCCCAAAGTGGTATGGCAATTCAGTACCAACCCAAGTGTTACCCACCCTCACTTTGGGAATGGCAACCATGTACAGCCTGAGGTCTGATCCAGCACACCCTTTTTCGTCTAAGACACAGCCTTACTTGATCAAGGCCACACTCACTACTGTGGGAGAGAAGTGGACAACTGCAGCTTAGTCCTTAAGGCCACTTTTACTTGGAAAACAGTGGCCTCTGACAAGGGTAAGATGCAGTTTTAGAGTGACTTTAATTTGGGGCTGAAGAGATGGCTCAGTAGTTACAAGCACTAGCTGTTCTTCCAGAAGACTCAGGTTCAATTCCCAGTACCCATATAGCAGCTCACAACTGTCTGTAACTCCAGTTCAAGGGAGTCTGATCATTCCAGTCCCAGGGTTCATACCCCACTCTGGCCACCTCAGGCACTGTATATATGTAGTGCACATACATATATACATACATACATACGTACATACATACATACATGTAGGCAAATACTCATACACATAATATAAAAATCTCTGTAAACGTAACTTTTGTTCACCAGATGTAATTGTCCTCTCAGAGGCTCACTGCTGAATAAGTTCACCCTTTCTAGCTCCTTCTGAACTCTGGCTAACTGGTTCAACCAGCTATTCTGGCTTCTCTCAGCTTCTCACTGAATTGCTCTTCTTGGCTTCAAACTAACTCTGGCCATTTGTTCTGATCTTCTGACTCCTTCTTATTCCCTGGCTTTAACTGCCTGTGCTGACCTCACAAAGGAGCTACCTCCACTGCACTGCGCTCACTGCACTGCCTCCCAACCAACCGCTCCAAACTCAGCTCCACTCAACTGCACTGACCTCTGCACTGCTCTTAAATAGATTTTTCTCATGAGAGGTCGACAGATCCTATCTAAAGGATTTCCATTAGAAGAATGGAAGGTATGTGTCATGTCTGCATTCTAGCTGGATCACACAGACCTAGAAGGTCTTTGGATGTGATCAGAGCAGCCATGTTGCTGGATTAAAATTCCTCTACAAATATCAAACAAAATTAACTGGTTCTAATTCACATGCCCCTAATAGCTAAGAATGTTAAGCACAAAGTATTTATTGGCTATCTGTATTTCTTCTTTAGAGAACTCTGTTCAGTTTCCAGCCTGTTTTTTTTTTTTTTTTTTAATTTTGTTTTGTATTTAATTGGTTGTTTGTTTCCTTGAGTTTTTCAGGGGCAGGGGGTTGGGAGTGCGGGGTGGGGAGTGGGAGGGTTTCAAGATAGGGTCTCTGTTGGCTGTTCTGGAACTCTCTATGTAGACCAGACTGGTTTTGAACTTATAGAATCTGCCTGTCTCTGCCTCCCAAGTGAGTGAGACATCCTTGTTTATACTTTAGATTTTTTCCCCTAAAAAAAAAAAAAAAAAAAAAAATTTAGGCACTTGGGAGGCAGAGGCAGGTAGATTTCTGAGTTCAAGGCCAGCCTGGTCTTCAGAGTGAGTTCCAGGACAGCCGGGCTACACAGAGAAACCCTGTCTCGAAAAAAAAAAAAATAATAATAATAATTAAAAAAAAATAAAATAAAAAATCTTTATAAAAAATTTAGATTCTTTAAATTTTTATTTGATGTGTATAAATGTTTTGCTTGCATGTATGCACATGTTCCACATGCATGCCTGGAGCTTGGGGAGGTCAGAAGAGGGCATCAGATGCCTTAATATCCTAGAAATGACCAGGCAGTGGTGGTACACGCCTTTAATCCCAGCACTTGGGAGGCAGAGGCAGGAGGATTTCTGAGTTCAAGGCCAGCCTGGTCTATAGAGTGAGTTCCAGGACAGCCAGGGCTACACAGAGAAACCCTGTCTCGAAAAACCAAAAAAAAAAAAAAAGAAAGAAAAAGAAAGAAAAAAAATCCTAGAAATGGAGTTACAGATGGTTGTAAACCTCCTTGTAGTTGCTAAAATTGAACCAAGGTCCTCTAAATGAAGTCCTCTTAACTGTTTACCATCTCTTCTTTATTTATTTTTTATTTGTATTTATGGGTCTGCATGAAAGTCTGTGCACTACTACTCCTAGGGAGATGTGACCAAATGTCTATTCACCCCATAGTGAACCAGTGACAGGCCAAAGTAAGCACACCACCAAAGTCCAACTGGATAAAGTGTGGAGAGCTTTTGGGGTCACTTGGCAGGAATCTGACATTGGCCAAGGACAAGGAAATGGGCTTCAGGCAGGAATCTGACTTTGGGCCATGACAAGGAAGTTCAGGCAGGAATCTAATTTTAGGCTAAAACAGGGAAGTAATTTCAGTCAGGAATCTAAATCTTAGGATAGAACAAAGAAGTAGGCCTCAGGCATTGAATATTACTGTGGGCTAGGACAGGGAAGTAGGCTCAGATATTTTGGTCATCCTGACAAGCCCTTAGAAACAGTGATCATGGGAGTGATCCTGAGACTTTGCTTATTGCCTTGCTTGTTCCTTGACTATTTTCATTTATTGTATTGCTAGTTCCTCAACCTAGAACCGACCTAAATACTTGCATGTAATTAAAATGGTATAAAAGCAGATTGAGAAAAAATAAACCTGCCTCAGCCTCAGAACTGGCTGGGGTCATGCTACAATGTTGTCTACTTGTCTTTTTTTCTTTTTAATCCTCAATCCTGCTCTGGAGAACCTGTTAACTGACTGGGCTGGACTGGTCAATAAAGCAATGGTTTTAATGGGGTTACTCACTAAGTCATTAGTCAGGGGATGCTGCTTACAGGAGCAGAAATGACTCAAGGACAACTGTCTCCCCAAAAGCCCACTCCGGAGTGGGTGATGACTCACAGAAGCTGGAACCCTGGAGCTCAGTGCCTGACTCACAGGCAGCCCAGCTGGTCAGAGTCTTCCAGATGCCGGCTCCTCTGACAGAATCTTTCGGCAGTTCTTCTACTTGTGTACTTTTGGAGAGGCGAGAGACTACTGAATCGCAGCTCAGTTTCAGGGACTTCCTGAATCATCTGTGTACATGTGTCCAGAGGTCAGTCCTGAGGCTAGAGCTACAGGTAGTTGTGAGCCTTCTGATGTGGATGCTGAGAAAGGATCCTGGGTCCTCTGCAAGGGCAGTAAGCACTCATAACCACCCAGCCCAGCCCACTTGCCTTCTGTGTGATGTTTCAGTTATTTCCATATTCTAGATATTAATCCTCTGTCAGATCCAGAGCTGGCAAAGACTTCCATTTTTTTATGTCTGCCATCTCTTCAGTTGGTTAACTGTTTCCTTTGATGTGCAGAAGCTTCTTCATTTCATGAAGTTCCATTTATCAGTTGATTGCCTTATTTCCTAAGTGACCAGACTCTTATTCCCTATTTGGATGTCCTTCCTATGCCAACATCTTCAAGTATTTCCCCTCTCTTTTCCTTTCAGACTCTTGTGTATTGCATTCAGGCCTTTGATCCATTTGAAGTTGATTTTTGCACAGAGATAAGAGAGATAAGGGTTTTCATTCTTCTACATGTAACTGTGGTGGGAGCACCATAAGTTGAAGATGCTGTCTTTTTCCAGTGCGTATTTCTGGCATCTTTGTCACTCAGTGGCTGTAGTTACAATGCCTGTGTCTGGGTCAGCAGTGCCAGTCTATGGATTGAAGTGTCTATTTCTATGCCAGCACTATGATACATCCTTCCCTTCTCCAGCTAAGACTTCTAGTATCATACTCAGCAGGAGTGAGGAAGTGGCCATGCCCACCTTCACATTTCCCTGAATTTATCTAGACCCAATTCTGATTCTAGGCCCTGATCTCTCTTTTCTTAGTGTATTTACTTTAGAAAAAGTATTTTTAGGGAAAGTATTTCTGTATTGTTCCTTACCCTCTTCTAAATATCTGGAAGTCTTGTCCTAGATTGTTGCTAATCTTAGAATTCAGGAAAGATATTTCTTAAGCCATCCTTTTGAGAGATAAATGTCAAAGGAGGCAGGGAGATGACCAGGAGGGGAGCAGGAGCATGCCCTGCAGTGCTGAGTCCCTGCTTCTCATGAAGGTAGGAGAGAAGGTAGAGGAAGGAAGGGAGGGAGGGAAGGAGAGAGACAGAGACAGAGACACAAGGAGACAGAGAGAACCAGCCTCCTGATATCCTCAAAGGCTGCCAAGCACAGCTGGCATTGTCACAGAGGAAAACATCTGCAGACTCGTAGGTACAGTGTGCTTGACATACCCGTCCATCGGGCCCTCCCTAGTGTCCTCCATTAACATACTTTGTCCACTCTGGGACAGTTGTGGTGATCCAGGTATTTAATTCCAGCACTCAGAAGACAGAGGAAGGGGATCTCCAGGAGTTTCAGGCTACCCAGGGAGACTGTCTAAAAAAAAATCAAATAAATATCTCCACACTTTTCAGCACAGTCTGGCACCTAGGCTTGGTCTGTACTGTAAAGTGGAAATTTAAGGGTTCTTTGGAAAGTTGGTTGGATGGCGTTTTGCTGGGGCAAACACATGAAGGAACATTTCTTTAAAGTGGACATAGGTATGAAAGGCTAAGGCAGACTCATGAAGGAACATTTTACTGAAGCAGACACAGGAGAGAGAGTGTTCTGCTAAAGCAAGCACATGAAAGGACATGTGATGAAGGATTCTTTGCTAACGATACTCATGAATTGATCCACCTTACATTGCATAGTTGAGCTCCATTCGTCAGGACTCTGTGGACTTGGGCTGACTGGATGCACGTGCTGAGGCAAGGCAAATGGAGGACACGTGATATTTGAAGGGTATAAATAGGACTCTACAGAGTGAGGGAGACAGAGCTTGGCTTACTGGTACAGCTAGCTGTGCAAGGCTTGTGGATCTTACATCTTCATTCATCTTCCCTTCCCTGAGAGAGATACAACTAAGAACTTCTGGTGTCCCTCTGGGTCCCTTCTGTTAACTAGAGCCGAGGCTGAGGCCTGGATGTCTCTGCTAGGTCTTGCCACTACTGTTGCTAATCTGACTCTACCAAACTGGCCTGCTGGTGTATCTGTGAAGTGTTTGTGAGAGGACTGAGCTGCCGCTTCCTGCTAACCTGTGAACTGAACTTCGGATTTCCAGACAACATGATGTTGAGATGCTTCCCGATGAGAGTTGCTCCAGGGAATCTTTCTATACAGGTCCACTTCCCACCCCCTCATCCTTTCTTTTTCACTACCTCTGATGAGTGGTGGGCTACAAGGGAGGTTAAAGCATTTAAGAACCATCATTAAAAATAAGGTTTGAAAAAATTAAAGTTACAGTGAAGAGGTCAGCTCAAGAAGTTTGGAAAATTCTACCAGACCCCTCCCCTCCTAGAAGAGAAAGGTTATGAAACACTTAGGCACCCTCCCCTCCAGAATGGAGAGGCTAATTAACACTCCTCAGACCAAGGAGGTGGGGACCGACCTTGGGTAGGGAGCCAGACACCGTGGACACATTCCACAGGACCAGACTAGTGGCCCACCCACAGACAAGTGGAAGTACCTTACCACCTCAATTTCCTAAAGACCAATCAGTTTAAAAGTCACACTGTTCCACCAACCAATATTGTGCCTAGTTGCTTGTTCTCTAGATGCTGTATAAAAGCTCACTGATCGAGCTGCATGCAGGGTCACTGCCTCTCCTTTGGGTGCAGGATGACCCCAACTCGTTGGAATGATAAATTCCTCTTGCTTTTTGCATCAATTTTCGGCTCCCAGTGGCTCACTCAGGGGATCCCCAGTAAGCTAAGGCTTGCCAGAGTCTTACATTTGGTGCATTGGCCAGGAATCCGACCTCCTGTGGGGACATACCAGAGAGCGGTGAATTGGAAATCTTGAGCAGGTACCATGGTTTATTTTTCTGTCTTCTGTCTGTCAAAGTCTGTAAGCCTGTCTGAACTTCGGTTTGCTTGCAAGTGTCTGAGAGGCTCGGAGAGCCCACGGTGTTTGGGGCATTCAAGAGCAGTAGGAAGATGTGCCTCAGCGTCATGACCACAGGGGCATTCAAGAGCAGTAGGAAGATGTGCTCACGTCATGACCACAGGGGGCCTGAAGGACGCTTCAGGTCCCCCAGAGAAGTTGAGAGGACCCTGCTCCTTTTGGAACCTGTTAGATTTGGTCCCAGCGTAAGCTGTCCTAGTAGCCTGGTTTCCACCCATGACAGGGACGGTTTTCCTATGTGTTGATTGTCTCTCTGTGTGTTACCTCTTGACCAGCCCATGGCAGGGGTGAGAAACTGTCTGTACAACCTGGTTTCTGTGCTTGTGATGGGGGAGAGCTGTTTGTGTATCGATTGTCTTTCTCTGTGTTCTTGGACTTGGACTGACATTATTTTTGGACTGAATCTACCCTGTTAAATATCCTAGTTAACCACATGGAGGGAAGTTAGAGAAAGAGGAAAAAAACTTGTCAGTAGTAAAGAAGGGCAAGTTCTCTGCTTCTCTGAATGGCCCACCTTCAGATTAGGGTGGCCATTAGTAGGGACCTTCAACTTACAAGTAATCAAAGCAATAGAAGAAAGAGTCTTTAGGCCAGGATCCCTTGGGCACCCAGAGGAAGTGCCCTATATAGAGTTACCTGGATGAATCTAGTGGAGGACCCCCTCCCCCCAAATAAAAGCCTTTCTTTCTTTCCCAAGAGCCTCCTTGTAGGTTCTGGCCATCAGGAAAAAGGAAACATCGGAGGAGGGATCCAGACCTGAGAAGAAGTCGATCCTCCAAAACCTTCCCTCCTCCGTATCCCTCTACTCTTGCCCCCATGGCCCTGCCAGTACCAGCACTGGGATCTTCAGCCCATATGGGACCGGGGCCACTCTACCCCCCTTTACCAGAGGGAAAAGCAGGAGGAGAACCCCCCAATTTCCAGTCCCACCATGGGGACTTGAAGTCTTGAGAGCCACCTCCCCTGATATCACAGTGGCTCTCCCACCCACTGAGAATCTAACATCCCCCTTTTGGATAACCCCGAGGGACTGATTAATCTTTTTGAGACTGTTTTAGTGTTCTTCAGGACCGAAGAGCAAGAGAGGATAATGCAGGAAGCTGGAAAGAATGTCCCTTCAGACAGGTTTCTTCTGATTAGATCTGACTGGGACTTTAGTGCAGAAGAAGGTAAGGGGCACCTAAAAGTCTACCACAAGATTCCATTGGCAGGTTTCAAGGGGGCAGGGATCAGATGAGTCACCCACAGCCCCCTATAACAGCTCATGGAGGCATTCTGTCAGTACACACTTGGCCTTTATAGACAGGCTAGTAGATATCAGGAAAAAGCTTCAGAGGCTAGAGAGACTACGGATAAGTCATTAAAGGATTTAGTGTAGGTTACTGAGGAAGTCTTCCATAACAGGAGAAAAAGAAAGGAAGAAGATGAAAGGAAGATGAGAAAAAGAAAGGCAACAGGAAAGGAATTTACAGAGAATCTTGGTTACAGTAGTCAGGGAAAGCAGAGAAGGGAGATTCCAATCAAAGAGAGACAGAAAACTCCTTAAAAAGGGCCAGCACACACATTGCAAGGAGAGGGGCCGCTGGACCTGAGAGAGTGCCCTAACAAATGGAAGCTGGGGGCAGGAAATCCCAGGCCTTGGGAAAAGCAGCCTCAAACAGCAAAGGTGTTAGCCTGGGGGAAGACCTTAAAGAGGGGAGAAAACCCTTTGTTCTTGGTGGACAAGGAGTTCAACATTCGGTCTCTCAAGTCGATGGCCCGTTCAAAAAAGGTTGGTCTAAGGAGCTCTGGCACCAAAATGTATTATGGCTATCGGAACAGAGTAAGCTAGAGATGGGCCAGGTATCCCATTCATTTTGGTCATCCAGGGCTGTCCGCCTCTGTGGAGCGAGACTACTCCAAGATGGGGGCCAAATAACTTCCTGCCACGGGCTGCATTAAAATGGGCCCAAAAGGAGAACCCATGGTGGAGGAAAGACTTCTACCAACCCTCAGGGAGCAAGGCTACCTACTTTAAGACAGGAGCAGGTTTTCTCCCATGGTGGTCAAAGTTGACCGTGGGTGCTGCGAAAACCCAATGTCATTGGGTGAACCCCAAACAGTTTTCCTCCCACACCCTGCTCCGGGTACAAGCAGAACCCTTGGAATTGGGACGAAACCCCCCCAAAAATTAACGTCCCGCACGGTAGCGGTGCCCCCCCCCTGCCGGTTCCGGATCTCAAGGGCCCTTTTCTTGGAACCATGACCCGATGGATAGGTGCCCCGACAACAGAGAGAAAACTCTTTTCTTGGATGGCCCTCGGATTGGTGCAAACTGTGGGAAATGAGGGACCCAAGGCGGCCCCAACTGTGGAGTACGGGGTTACCCAAATTGCCAACACCGAGGGCAATCCCAGCAAGAGAAGAGGAGCCTCGGCTGGTGATTGCTCCCCTTTTAAACCCAAATCCCAGAAAAACTTTTTTCCCCCCCTCCCCCCCCCCCCTTTTTTTTCCCCCCCCCTTTTTGGGGCCCCCCCCCCCCCTCCTTTTTCATCAGCCATTTCCCAAACCCCCCCCAACTCCCCCCACCCCCCCCCCCTTTTTTACCCCCCCTTTCATAAAAACCCGGGCCCTTTAAACCCCGTTTCCCCCCCCAAAACCCCCCCGCCCACCCCAAAAAAAACCCCCCCCCAAAAAAAAACCCAAACCCCCCCCCTTTAAAAAGGCAACACCCCCGCCAAAAAAAAAAAAAAAAAAACCCCCAAAGGGGGGGAAAAAACCCCCCCCCCCAAAAAAACCCCCCCCCGGAAAAACCAACCAACCCCCCCAAAAAAAAAAACCCCGGGGGGCCAAAAAACCCTTTCCCCCAAAAGGGACCCAAGATTTTTAAAAAACCCCCCCCCCCCCATCCCTTTTAAAAATCCAAAAATCCCCCCCCATTAAATTTTCCCCCTTTTTCCCCCCCAAAAACCCCATTTCTTTTTTTTCCCCCCCCTTCCCCCCCCCCCTTTCTAAAATTCCCCCCCCCAAAAATTTTTTTTTTTTTTTTATTTTTCTTTGTTTTTTCCCCCCCCCCCCCCCCCTTTTCCCTTTCCCCCCTGAAAGGGTCCCCCCCCCCCCCCCCCCCTTTTTTTTTTCCCCCCCCTTTTTTCCCCCCCCTTTTGGGTTTCTAATCCCCCCCCCCTTGGGGTTTTACTTTTAAAAATCCCCCAACCGGGGTTTTCCCCCCAATCCAGGGACCAGAAATCCCCCTCCGACTCCTTCCCTTCCCTACCCTTTCTAACCCCCCCTTCCTTTTCCTTGCCCACTGCAGACTAGCTGCCAGAGGCACTGGGCAGTGACTTCCAGCTGCTAGTAAGCGTCCCACCCTGTCGCGCGCCCACAACCTGACCCACAGCACTTGTGGTTCACAGCCCCAACCTGCCAGCCGTATGATCTAGCTTTCTTATTCTGGTCCTAGCCAAGTATTTCTTTGCTAATACAAAAATGTGCTTTTCTCTGCCTACACAACTCACCAAAGTTACTTAAGACAGGATAGGAAAGACTCTGTCTTTAAATTTTTTTTTTTTTTTTTTTTTTTTTTTTTTTTTTTGGTTTTTCGAGACAGGGTTTCTCTGTATAGCCCTGGCTGGCCTGGAACTCGCTCTGTAGACCAGGCTGGCCTCGAACTCAGAAATCCGCCTGCCTCTGCCTCCCAGGTGCTGGGATTAAAGGCGTGCGCCACCACCGCCCGCAGACTCTGTCTTAATAGATTTTTACTACTGCTATTAAATTCTATTCAGTTACAACCAATCCTTATGGCTCTCAATCTTGTCAGAGGTCTGCTAATAGTATAAGTTTATGGCCAACAGAATTCACAAAGCCTCCAACAGTTGACCCAAGATGGTTTCAGAAGACTTGAACACCGGACACCTAGAAGATACAGCCTGGATTGTATGCGATTGTATGTCACTAACACAGTGGACTAAACTGGATGCTCTGAGTCAAATGACTTAACTAAGTCAAAACCAAGGTAAGTCATTTCTCATGTCATGCATATCCATTCCAAAGAAAAAAAGCCCTGTGTCTTCTGTGCTTGGAAGCCAAACTGACTTTGCCCAAGAGACTATGGAGACCACGGGAACTGTTGGCTAGTGGACTTTGTCATTTTTTAAAATAATATATAACTGGTAGATTATTGTTTACCTTTCTCAGACTTCTGACTACATTGACAGCTAAGCTTTCACAGATATTATCTGTTACCTCATCACCTAAATTCAGTTGCCATCAATTAAATGCTTCATATTTCCTCTTCTTGCTATGACACTGTCCTAATATTATCTGAGTTCCTATAAACTTGCTTAACTCTAATAAAACATTCCACTATAGATCCAGCAAAGGTTCATCTTAAAGACTGCTCATGTTGTTAACTCATGCTGTTATTAAGCTACAGGAAACCCACTAAGATCTACCTCTCATGGATCAAATAGATGCCATCCAGATAAGTACATCTGCCTAAAGTTCCCACTTACTACCATTACAAAGGGTGGGATTCCTCTGGGTTTCAAGTGTACATCTTAGAAAATTTTTCTTTCTCCCAAATGTACTTAATCTTATTCCCTACATCTTGTCAAGTCCAGGCGCTTCCAAAGCAGCTCCAGAGAAGCAACCTCCAGATGCTCCATCTCCTGTCACACACACAGCTGCTTCTACTGGACCTGTTCCTTCTGACCTACTCTCAGATGGCTCGCTCCATATACCCTGGACATCAGGAGACAGCCAACTCTCCTAAGACGGACAAACATCTCCATACCCATTCTTCTAGGTTCCCACAAAGACACGTTGCCCCCAATGCCAGCAGGAAGTAGCTAGATATCACGACGACCCTATTCCTGCTTCACCGTCACCTCTTTCTAATTTTTCTTTTTTAATTAAACCAAAATGGGGGAATGTTAGTATTCTGTCTAAACTCCACCCCCACAGTTACCTGGCAACAGCCAGGTAGCTCTCCGTTCTGAAGCGTGCCTGCCCACTATAAAAGGGGCTGTTTGCCTCCTGCTCACTCTCCTAATCTCTTACCTTCTTGCTCTCTCACACTCTCGCCTCTAGCTTCTCTCTGTTCCCTCCCCCTCCCCTTTCCCTTCCCCCTCTTCCACATGGTCATGGCCGGCCTCCACTTCTTTCTCTCTCTTTCCACCATCTCCTCCCATTTCTCTCTCCACCTTTGCCCTCTGTCCTGAATAACACCCCCCCACCCCGAACTGTTTGGTCTGGTGTTGTCTCTTCTAAGCTGCACGCCAAAGTCTAACAGATATGCCAGCAAGTAAATGCTCATGTGGCCAAGAGTAAACAGGGAAAAATACCTAGAGGAGAACAGCCTAGAGTTTATTGGGAGGCCAATTTTACAGAAGTTAAGCCAGGAAAATATGGATATCCTCTAGTATTTATAGATACTATCTCTAGATGGGTTGGGGTTTTCCCCACCAAGCAGGAAACAGCTACTCTGGTAGCCAAGAAGATATTAGAAGAAATCTTCCTGAGTTTCGAGTGCCCGAGGTAATTGGATCAGATAATGGTCTTGCTTTTGTTTCTAAGGTAAGTTGGGGATTGGCAGAGATATTGGGGACTAATTGGAAGTTCCATAGTTTGTACTGTCTCCAGAGCTCAAGGCAGGTAGAGAGAATGAACAGAACCCTAAAAAGAGATCTTAACTAAATTGTCTTTGGAAACTGGTGCTGGCTGGGTGATGCCCCTTCCCTGGCCCTGTTCTGAGCCCAGAACATTCCTCCTGTGTGGGACCTGCCTGGGTTCACATAACTCATATCAGACCAGCACCTGCACCTGATGTCAACTGGAGAGCAGCCAAACAACTGAGCAACCCCTCAAGCTCAAGATCACCTGTCTTCTGCAAGGCCATTAGATGGCTACGGTGTATCTTCCCCACCAAGATACACCACGCTGAGCCTCAGCACCCGCCACAACCCTTAGGAACCCCTCCCCTCCAGAAGGGAGAGGCTAATTAACATTCTTCAGACCACAGGAGGTAAGACTGACCTGTGGGTGGGGGAGGCCCAGAGCACGTGGACACATTCCACAGGACAGACCTTTGGCCACCCACAGACAAGGGAGTCCTTGCCACCTCATTCCTAAAGACCATCAGTTTAAAAGTCACACTTTAAGGAAGACCTTAATCGGCCGGACGGTGGTGTGCACGCCTTTAATCCCAGCACTTGTGAGGCAGAGGCAGGCGATTTCTGAGTTCGAGGCCAGCCTGGTCTACAGAGTGAGTTCTAGGACAGCCAGGCTACACAGAGAAATGCTGTCTCAAAAAACAAAACAAACAAAAAAAAAAAAGGTATGAGTATTGGATTTTATCAGATGATTTTCTCTTTTTAACTTATTATTTTTAAAAAATCAATAAGTTTATTTATAGGAGGGAGTGCACAGCAGCACATTTATGGAGGTCAGAGGACAATCTGAAGAAGTCAGTTCTTTCTTGCTACCATGTGGGATCCCAGAGATGAGACTCAGATCAAGTTCGGCAGCAAGTGCCTTCACTCATGGAACTATCTCACTGACCCCAAATTTTTATTTATTTTTATAATGGTAAAAACTATTAAGCCGGGCAGTGGTGGCGCACGCCTTTTTAATCCCAGCACTTGGGAGGCAGAGGCAGGCAGAAATCTGAGTTTGAGGCCAGCCTGGTCTACAGAGTGAGTTCCAGGACAGCCAGGGCTACACAGAGAAACCCTGTCTCAGAAAACAAACAAAAAACCATAATATAAAATAACCATTGAGGCCTGGCTCCTCCAGCATAGCTGCAGCCATTTTGTTCCATACCCTACCAGTCATTTCATGAAAAAAATTACTTGAATCAGAGCAGGGTCATGCTGATCATATACCCTGCTATGTTCTACATTTGTTAATTTTACAAGTATATGTTCTGAGATTTGATAATTTTAAGAAATTGCACCACCATAAGCTCCATTTAGGACCAATCAGAAAGGCCAGTAAGAACTGTTCTTTCTAGCTAGCTAAAATAACTTGAGTCAGAGCTGACCACTGGGCAGCGCTTCCTGTACCTGCATGTGTAAGCTCACTATGGTTTTTGCCTTTAAAAACTCATCCTGGAAAACATTTGTGGCCAGCTCCTGAGTCTGGTCAATTAGTCTTGGGGCATGTGATCAATAATCCAGCCCTGCCTAACTGAGATCAGTGTCTGAGTGGTTTGTGCAGTAATTCCCAGACCTCAATAATATCCCCACATTCTCCCACCCTTAAAAGTAAACATTCTGGTTTCTGTATATAATTTTTTATTAAAACTGATTGATATTGAAGAGGAACTTGTCCCTTTTGAACACTTATCCCTTCCTGATGGAGAGGATTTCACATTCCTGGTCAGCCCTGGAACTTTAGAAAGGTCATGGGACACTTGCTGGATGAGAGAGGCTAATTAACCTTCTTTAGTCAGAGGAGGAAGGGAAAGGCTGATTAACATTCCTCAGACGCAAGGAAGGGAACCTACCTGTGGATGGGGAAGGCCCAGAGCACATAGACACATTCCACAGGATGGACCAACCCATGCCACCTACAGACAAGGGGGGTCCTTGCCACCTCATTCCCTAAAGACCAGTCAGTTTAAAAGTCACACTGTTCTGCCAATCATATTGTGCCTAGTTGCCGTTTCTCTAGTTCACCCCTTAAACTGTATAAAACCTGACCAAACAGGCTGCCTGGAGTTGCCACCTCTTCTTCAGGTGCAGGATGACCCCAATGCACTGGATCATTAAAATTCCTCTTTATGCATTGATTCATGTCTCCTCATGGTTCACTCAGGGGTTCTCCAGTAAGCTAAGGCTCACTAGAGTCTTACACTAGAAGACACAGATATCCAAGCAGTTTGAAAATACTAGATCCACACAGGTGTGACATGATCACAACAATCAACATCCCTCTGAATGGTGAGAGCCAGCAAAACCATGACCACACATTGCCCAAGGACAGCCCTCCTGTGTGGCTTGCTCCCAAATGTGATATGCTTGGTTAGGTAGTTTCATCTTTTTTTTTTTTTTTTTTTTTTTTTTTGGTTTTTCAAGACAGGGTTTCTCTGTATAGCCCTGGCTGTCCTGGAACTCAGTCTGTAGACCAGGCTGGCCTCGAACTCAGAAATCCACCTGTCTCTGCCTCCCAAGTGCTGGGATTAAAGGTGTGCGCCACCACTGCGCGGCCAATTTAACATTTTGTTTGTTTGTTTGTTTCATCTTATTTTAAGAGATGTTTTCATATATTCCAGACTGGCCTTGAGTTCAGCTCCTGAAAATTGTATTATAGGTGTGTACTACCATCTAAGGATGCCATAGTGAGGTTTATGCCATACCAAGGACCGAAACAAGGCTTTCTGCATGCTAAGCAAGCACTCTACTTTTGCAGAGAGGACAAAGCCCTGCTTGGTAGAACACCACCGAGGCACTTGTTTTCTGTCTCGAAAAAACCAAAAAACCAAAAAAAAAAAAAAAAAAAAAAAAAAAACCAGAAATATAAGAATATGATTTTGTTTGAATCCTGGGTGTAGGGATGTTGGGCTGCTTTGGACCATCCTAAGTAGCTGACTGACTATGATTTGCCTTGTGCTTTAGCAGAAGCCTGGTTTTGCCAGCTGTGGGAGGGGTAGGATTCTGGAACTTTTCAGAGAGTACATAAATGCTAGGGTCCCGAGAGGTGTGGGATGGTGGTTGTTGGCCGTTCATGGTTGCAGTTTGTTAGTAGTCAAACTCAAAGAAGAAACAAAAGGAAAGAAATTAGATTCGGGGATTTTCCTAATTTCTGTCTCCCCTCTATCTTTGTTTAGTGTTAGTTTAATGAAATGTGGAGGGGGGATAAAGGATTGGAAAAAGAAGAACCCACAAAGTAGCAAAGAAAAAAAAAAAAGTAGCAAAGACCAGCTACACTTTAATCTCAAAATTCAGGATCGGGCAGATCTCTGTGTTTGAAGCCAGTCTGGGTTTCCGGGCGTGCTGGGGGCTGGAGAGATGGTTCGGTACTGAAGCATTACTGCTCTTTCAGAGGACCTGCGCTCATTTCCCTCAGAACTGCAATTCCAGCTCCGGTCTCACACCACCAGCCTCTTCAGGTTCTTGCACACTCGAGACTCCATTAAGACTGTCTATTGTGAAAAAAAGAAAAGAAAAAGAAAAAAAAAAAGACTGTCTATTGTGTCATTTCTATTGTCCCAATTCAAAGATTAATTTGCAGTGCTGGGGTACCACTGATGGCTTTTGTGGCTTCCTTCTAATGTGTAGAGAATGTGATGGTGCATGCCTGGAACCTCCCCGGCACTCTAGAGGCAGAGGCAGGTGGATCTGAGTTCCAGGACAGACCGTGAAGGAATGCTGCTTACGGGCTTGCTCTTGTTTAGCCTGCTTCTTTCCTTTTTTTATTTTTTTATTTTACAGAACTCAAAGGGTCTATTTATTAGGAAGGAAATGTCAGTGCTTTATCAAAGATGAAGAGGTCAGAAAGAGATGGTTGGATGGAGGACCCTCAGCTGGGACACTTCTTGGCCACAATGAGGACAGGAGAAGGCACGAGTCCCAGTTCCTGCAGAGGCCGTTCCATGTCTGCCTCTGAGAAAGCCCGTCTGGGGAAGCCACTGAGCAACTGCACAGGGTCCTGGTCCTGTCCAGGTTCCTCCCCACGGTGAAGCTCCACCCAGCGCAGCTGTTCCCGGGCCCGGAACGTTTGGGTCAGTGAAGTCCCATCAGGCAGCCTAACCTGTATGCGACACTGGTCATACTCCCGCTTAGTAGGGGGCTCCTGGCTGGGAGAAGAAGGAACAGGACCTGGATCTGTTGCTGGTGGGGATAACCGAGAACCCACACTACCACCATACTTCTTGGCTCTCTCTGCTTTGTCCCTTTCAATTTTTTCTCGAACCCTTTGTCTGGCAGCTAACTCTTCAGCCTTTTCCCTCCTGCGCTCCTCAGCAGCCCGGCGCATCTCGTCTTCCTGTAGTTTCTGTCGTGCAACTGACAGCTCTTGCCCTTGTCTCCTCCGCTGCTTTTCTCGTTCTAAAGCTTCTCGCTCCTCTCTTTCTTCACGTTCCCGCTGCTTCTGCGCCACAAGTTCCAACATTCTCTTAGTTTGTTCTTGTCTCTCCTCTTCAGTCAAAATGGGCTTGCTTTCTCCAGCAGCAGACCCAGATCCTTCATGGCCAACTTGCTCTGAGGACGTGGGTTCTCGTTCCAGGATATGGCTGAGGGGAGTCTCTAGAGGCTCGTCCACATCGGGGTCGTCTTCATGCTCCATAAGCCAGTCCATCGCAGCCTCGATGCCCTGGTTCCCTGTGAGGGCCAGAGCCTTCTCAGCGCGTCCCCTGGGAAAGCCCATCTCGATGAGGCTCTCCAGAGCCGTCAGCTCCGCCATGGTGCCCGCCTCCGCTTCCGGGGACCGGGCGGGGGACCCGGGACGGGGGGGAGTAGACACTGAGTCGCCTACTTCTTTCCTATGTAACACAGGACCACCTGCACGGCCCACAGTAGGCTGTGCCCTCCCATAACAGTCATTACTCAAGAAAATATAGGGCACCCCTTGGTGGCACACACTTTTAATCCCAGCAATTGGGAGGCAGAGGCAAGGGAATCTCTGTGAGTTCCAGGATATTGAGGTACACCTGAGGCTCTATCTCAAAAGGACATTGACATGTCCACGGGTCAATCTGATGGAGGCAATCCCAACTAGCTTCCCTATTCCTAGATCATTCGAGTTTCAAGACGCCAACACATTGTTCTTCTTCTTCTTCTTCTTCTTCTTCTTTTCTTCTTCTTTCTTCTCTTTTCTTTTCTGTCTTCTTTTCTTTGTTTGTTTTTTGTTTTGTTTTGTTTTGTCTTTTTGTTTTTCGAGACAGGGTTTCTCTGTATAGCCCTGGCTGTCCTGGAACTCATCTCCGTAGACCAGGCTGACCTCGAACTCAGAAATTCGCCTGTCTCTGCCTCCCAATGCTGGATTAAAGGCTTGCACCACCACTGCCCGGCCCAACACATTATTCTTTATCTCATATAATTTATCTCACATAATTGCTGCACCTTGTTGGCTGATGCCTCCTATAATATACTTAAGCTTTTGGTTTCTTTCCTCATTATTATTTCCATTTGAAACAATCCTTTATCCTCAAATGAAACTGATTTGCCACTGAACAATTTGAAGAATTTCTTTACTTTTTCAACCTCATTTAACAAAAATACATTTCATATCTGTAACATTTATATTCCATTTTATGTGATGATTTCTTTCTGTATTGTCTTTAGAAAACATTTTCTTTCCTCTCTTTCTTCTTTCTTTCTTTCTTTCTTTCTTTCTTTCTTTCTTTCTTTCTTTTTCCTTCTTTTTTCCCTTTCTTTCTTTGGTTTTTAGAAACATGATTTCTCTGTGTAGCTCTGTATGCCTGTCCTGGAACTCACACTGTAGACCAGGCTGGCCTCATACTCAGAGATCTACCTGGGTCTGCCTCCCAAGTGCTGGGATCAAAGGTGCGCGCCTCTACCACCACCTGGAAATATTTTTCTTAATGAAATAACTATATTCCAATGAAAACCCAGGACACTGTACAGGAACCATTGTGAATAATCTTTGGTTTATTTCTATATTTTCTTCAATTCGGGGATGGGTACAAGATACATCTGTCTCCCTGTTATTGCCTTGGTTATGTCTTTTCCTTTGAAATTAGTCCTTGTCTTAACTGCAGTCAAGTTGAATTCCCAGAACAGCAAACCGACCAAGACCACCCTCAGTGAGGGCAAGGCTGTGTGTTAGAGTACAGCCATTGTCTCCTAGCAGCCAATCCCTCCCCTTAAGCAACAGGGATTCTTTGGAACATTTTGAAGAAACACAACAGAGACAGTAATCGGCCAGAACACACTCGAGTGGCCAAGACATCAATCGTACACACTATTAGTGTTAGTGTTCTGTCTAAACTCCACCCCCACAGTTACCTGGCAACAGCCAGGTAGGCCTGCCCACTATAAAAGGGGCTGCTTGCCTCCTCCTCTCTCTCTTTGCTCTCTTGCCCTCTTACCTCTAGCTTCTCTCTGTCCCCTCCCCCTTCCCTTCCCCTCTCTCCACGTGGTCATGGCTGGCCTCCACTTCTCTCTTCTCTCTCTCCTCTTTTCTCCGTCATCTCTTCCCGCTTCTCTCTCCACCTTTGCCCTCTGCCCTAATAATCCCCCCACCCTTCATGGAACCGTTTGGTCTGGTGTTGTCTGTTCTAAGCTGTGTGGGGAAGTTCATCAATTTGCCCTTTTTTTTTTTTTTGTTTCTATCCAAATGTTCCACCCACACGAACCATTCAGGGCTCCAAAGACAGACCTGGGGCCATCAAACATTTCTATTTCTTTTTCCTAACATTGTCATATTGATCAAACCACCTTTCTCTCTCTCCTTTATCATCTCTGTCTAAAAAAAAAGAAAAGAAAAAAGAAAAAGAGGGGCTGCTGAGATGGTTTTGTTTTGTGTGGACACATGACGCCACCATGTTTTTACCTGCCCAGAAATGAACTGCTGTATCCCAGTCACTGGAGTGTTCAGACTTGAGCCATTAACTTACATAGGTCCCTGCGATGACTAAAGAGACTATATGGAGCCAGGCATCCCTTGAGAGCAGATGACCTTTTGCTCTGGTATGCCCTAGAGATTCCAGTGACCTGCCGGTGTGGTAAGAATAGGATGATAGAGTCAGAAGATGGTGGTGCTTGCCCTTAAACCCTACATTTGGGAGTCAAAGGCCAGAGGCTCTCCAGGGTCAAGGGTCTACAGCCTGAAAGTGAGGTCAGCCAGGGTGACACAGAGGACAGCCAGGGTGACACACAGAAACCCTATTTCGAAAAACCAAACCAAACAAAAAGAACAGGATAATGGGTTGTGAGGAATTAACCACTGCCTTTGCTTCTGTAAAATCTGCTTTGCCCTGTGGGAGAGGGATGAAATGGTCTTTTATTGCTTATTATACATTAGGAAGGAAAAGACAATGGAGGGAAGGAAAATTCTCCTGCCCAGTTGTGAGTTCTAATGCATACCTTTCTGAAGTCTGCCCTTAAAACCTCCTGTGACTGCCACTTCTGCATCTCACATTGTGTTATGATTGTCAGTCCTTCTATTACTGATAAGAACAAATCCATCTAATTTGAATTTGAATTGGGTCTAAGTCTTGCAGATACCTTTATTCAACCTCCAGCTCCCTGTGGTGGCTCACAAACATCTGTAATTCTGGTGACACCTCTATGGCTCTGGGGCCACCAGGCTAACACAGGTGCACAGGCACACATAGGCTAAACACTCATGCACAAAAATAATAATTTTTTTAGGTTAAAAGACTTTTTAAAAATTGAGACAGGGTCTGATTATCTAACCTGGTTGCCTTTAAACTCACAGCAATCTGCCTGGCTTTCCAGTTCAGAAAAGGTAAGGATTGACTAACCAGGTGCACAGGTAGTACACAGGCAAAACCCTCACACACATAAAGATAGGCAAGTAAACTCATTTTGACTGAGTCCTGTTCTCTTTTGGTAACTTTGCAAGGATCTTTTTTCTTCTTTCTTCCTCCTTCCTCTTCTTCTTCTTCTTTGCCCTGGCTGACCCCAAAAATCAATATGTAGACTGGCTGTACCTGGGCTGGTTTTGAACACACAGGACTCTGCCTGCCTCAGCTCCTGGAGATCTGGGATTAAAATCACAGCACCCAGCTTCTTCGGTTTACTGAACATGGGATTCTTGATAAACAGGGTTTTTTTCCTTTTAGCACTTTGAAAATAGATTGTATAGTTTGCTGTGTTATTTTGTTTTGCTTGCCACAGGCTGTTCCTCAGATTACTACGTAGCTAAGATGAGCTCTGGCTATTTGTGGTACTGTTTAACTGAGACACCCCTCTTCCTCTGCTCCCACACATACAAACATCAGTGGCTTGAGTTTTACTCTTAGATGGCCTAGCGATGCACCCGTATCTTGACTGTTCACCTCTGCTGTTTGATTGATTTGCCCTGGATTGCCCAACCAGGCCCCTGCTAGGCCTCTACAAAGGTAGGTTAGGTGGACGGTGAAGGACAGAAACTGGCAGTTCCTAACTATTTCTGTGAGCCAAAGTACTTAGTCAAACTGAGATCGCCAGATGTGATCTTATAGCCTCTGGGAGATGAGACCTTGTCAATGAATCCAGACTAACGAAATGACACGAACTGAGGGTACACGTGAAGAAGGTGCACACAACACATTCGGTTTTGGACACTACCTTCCTAAGCCGCATATTCAGAGGAAATCTGCAGCATGCCCAGGCCTCACAGAGGAGCTGGACTTGCGCTCACTAGTGGCTTCGGGGTCTGCAGGGTCGCAGACCGCCGCACCTTTTTCTCCGCCTGTAGGTGGAGCCCTTGTCGAGACCTCGCCCGCCCCGGAACTTCGACTTTCCAGCTCAGCCGAGGAGGTCGCCGTTCTCCCCTCTACCGCGCTGGCCTGCTCCCTGATGCTACGCGTCCTGCCCCGCGCGCTGCGCCTTCCGCGCCCCTGGATGTCCCCGGGGGCCCGCAACTGTGCCTCCCACGCGACGACCAGGGCACCCGAAATCCAAGTGCAGGCTCTGACAGGTCCCAACCAAGGTAAAGTTGTGTGCCGAGACCCAACACGCGGGGAGACTGAGGCGGGAGAGCAGGAGGACTGGATCTCAAACAGGGCAAACAGGGAGCTCCCCAAACGCTCTGGAGGCCTGGGGAGGTGTGGAGCCGAGAGGAGAGCTGGGAGCAGGGCTGTGCGCCAGGAGATCAGGGCAAGAGTGCTGACCAGGACTTTTCCCTCGTAGAGCCTTGGCAATGATCCGGGAAGGGGGGAGCAGCGGAGGCAGCGGAGCCAATCTGGCTGGACCTGAGGGAGCAAGGAGGGAGGGAGGGACAGGGTCCACAGGGTCCACAGACACATCGGGAAAGTTCACAACCATCGGCGGCAGCAAGGTCTTTTATTGTACAAAAATATGCTGTGACGCATGGGTGTTTGTTTGCACCTCAGGTGCGTTAGCTGCGTGGGGATCCCTCTCTCCAGTGTAGCCCCATCCCATCCCCGTTCCCAAGTTTGATGTTGTATTGCTCCTGTCAGGTTTATTTGCTTCTTCTTGTTCTTCTTTTTTGTTTGTTTTATTTTTACCCCCAAGACAGGGTTTCTCTGTGTAACAGCCCTGGCTGTCCTGGGGCTCGCTCTGTAGACCAGACTGGCCTCAAATTTACAGAGATCCACTTGCCTCTGCCTCCCGAGTACTAGGATTAATGTGTGTGCACCACCACCGTCCCACTTCTTAACCTCTTTTATTACTGAATGTGCATTTGCCACGGGGCACATTTTTAAAAATAATTTATGTTCTTTGCTGCCGTTTATGTCTGTGCATCACATGAGTGCCTGTGGAGGCCAGAAGAGGGTGTTATATCCCCCAGAACTAGAGTTACAGGCTGTTGTGGACAGCCACATGAGTTCCGGGACTTGTACCCAGATCCTCTGGAAGAGCAGCCTGTGTTCTTATCTATGGAGTCATCTTTCCAGCCCCCACTGAGGGGTCTTGCTGGCCCCTCGCATCAGTTGTAACTTACACAGATGGCATTGTTGTCCTGGAGCTCACTCTGTAGACCAGGCTGGCCTCAACTCAGAAACCCGCCTGCCTCTGCCTCCATTAAAAGCGTGCGCCACCACTGCCTGGCTAGAGCCGTTTTTCTGAATAAATCTAAACCACCACCTTCCTACTGATATATACATGACCCTTTGTGCACATCATTTTTGACAGACAAAAAATACCACCAGTATCTCAATGAGGCAGAATAGGCATATAGGAAAAGTTATGGGGACATAGGAAAAGAAAGAATTCCCCCACCCTGGAGTCTGGTTAAAGCCTCTGGGCAAGGGAGAATGAAGAATTGCATCATGGAGCTTGGTGTGGTAGCACATACCATTAATGCCAGCACTTGGGAGACAGAGGCAGGTGGATCTCCAATTGCACAAGGCCAGACTGGTTAAGAGCAGGTTCTTGGCTAGCCAGGGCTACATAGTGAGGCCTTGTGTTTAATAATAGTAATACATAGTGAGACCTTGTGTATAATAACAACAACATTACAAATGGGCTGCCAAGATGGCTTGGGGAGAAAGCCCTTGCCATCAAGCCTGACATGATCCAAGCTTAATCTAGAGTTCTCCATGGTGGAAACAGATCCAGCTCATTCAAGTTGTCCTCTTATTGCCACACATTGGACATGGGATGTGCATGTCCACACACGTACAGAAATACACACAATAGATAGTAAATAAATGTAATTTTTGTTTGTTTGTTGTTTGTTTTCTCTTGGGTTCTTTGTTTTGTTTTTTTGAGACAGTTTCTCTGTGTATCCCTGGCTGTCCTAGAATTCGATATGTAGACTAGGCTGGCCTGGAACCTGGAGATCCACCTGCCTCTGCCTCCTCAGTGCTGGAATTAAAGGCATCTGCCACCACAGCCCCACAATAAATGAAAAATTTTAAAGGAATTCCAACGTAATTAACACCTATCTTTCACCTTTCCAGTAGTAAGCCTGCAATTTTCTAGAAAGGTTTTACGCCTGCTGGCCACTAGGGCAGCGAGAGGAGGGTCTGCTGAGCAGCTGCAAACCTGCTCACTTGGAAATAAGCTAAAGTTTCCAGCAGGCATAGCCTGAGACAGCTCTGACAAGAGAAGACCCAAAGCAGAAACTGGTGGCTTCAGCAGCAGCTATGGTTACACCAGTTCATGCTGGAGTGGCATTTCCCCACAGTGATCCTGAAGTGGACTGTTCAGAACAACTGGACTTACCCTGAAGTCAGTCTGGCTGGCAACTTCTGGCTTGGGGCAGCCACGTGTAAACTAGTAAGCAAAGAGCTGAGTAGCCCAATCCCAAAAATAAGAGATTTCTACAAGCCAGGAACATGTATTTTTGGTGTGTGGAGGGTCAGAGAATAACTTGAATGTTTTGATTCTTCATTATGTGGGTCCCAGGGATGAACTTAAATTGTCAGTCTTGGCAGCAACAGCCTCTGGAATTAGTATTCGTAACATTGGATCTCTTCCAAGGTTACACAGTGAAACCCTGTCTAGAAAACCAAACAAAAACACACAAACAAAAAATTGAATCAACAACAAAAACGATTGGATCTCTTGCTGACATAGTGGTGTACTCTTTAAGCCCAGTACTTGGTAGGTAGGTAGAAGCAGCAAATCAGGAGATCAAGACTGCCCTGGGCTGTATTAGACATTGTCTCAAAACTACAACAAAAACTAGAGGCAAGTGGATGACTCTCAGATCTACATAGTGAATTCCAGGTGTGCAAGGGATGCTTTGGAGACCCAGTCTCTAATAAGTTTTCTGGGACTGAGTTGCTCAGTTGGTAGCGTACTTACACATAAACTGGGTGTAGTGGCAATTGTCTGTAACCCCAGTGTTTACAAGGTAGAGGCAGTAGCACCAGACATTCAAGATTACCTTCTTGGCTACATAGCATGTTGGAGGCCGGTCTGGTGTTACTTAGACCCCATCTTCACATAATATTAAGAGTAATAATTTTCTGGAAAAGATCCATGAAGATGATTACTACAAGCTGAGGTGAGGGAGCGTTCATGTTCAAGGCCCATGGTGAGGTCCTGGTGGTGGTTGTTTCATGTTGATTTCTTGATCCTGGCTGATGGATAGAAGGAAATTAGCCTGAATATTACTCTGTAGAGGAAAATGTGTGGTTGGAGGTGGAAGCTATGGGATCAAAGGCACGTACATGAGTGAGTTTGTGGGTCTGTGCCTGACAGCTAGCTCACTCCAGGCTTCCTGTCAGTCACTTAAAGGTGCCCATCCCTTGCAGGAGTCACTGAGATTCTGATGAACAGACCTCATGCCCGCAATGCCTTGGGAAATGTGTTTGTTAGTGAGGTGAGTAAGGGCACACCTCGGTGTAGCCAGGGATGGGCCAGGACGTATGTGACTACCTATTTGTCCTCTGTCCTCCACAGTTGCTGGAAGCTCTGGCCCAGCTTGGGAAGACCAGCAAGTCCGAGTCCTGCTCTTCAGAAGTGCAGTGAAGGGTGTGTTCTGTGCAGGTGGGTTCCCTGCCACCCTGTCCTCAGGGATTAGGGTGTCTTAGGGCTCTTGCATAGGACAGGATCCCATTTTACAGATATGAACTCACTTGAAGACTCGGGCAGGTAAAGTTCCTTGCCAAGTTTGGTTTACACAGCTTAGTGAGGGAAGGGAGAGAGTAAGATTCAGTTTGAACTTGCCCTCTCTGATCCATATCTGCTCTTTCTGTTCTACCTTGCTTCCTTCTGACCCTTTATGGAGGAAATGGAGACAGTTGAGTCCCAACATGCTCACAAGGTAAATGTCACTAGAGCTGCTCAGACCTGCATAATCTGGCTCTCACAAGGGCACCTTGAATTTGGTTTCAAAGGCCAGAAAACCATGCACCCAAAGCCTATAAGAGAGAAGAAAACAAACAAACAAACAAACAAAAAACCTAGCTATCATCTCCCTTAGACCCCACTGACCCAACATTTAAGGAATTAATGGGCTGGGTGTGGTGGTATTCACCTTCAGTACCAGTGCTTGAGAGGCAGAGGTAGTTGGATTTCTGAGTTCAAGGCCAGCCTGGTCTACAAAGTGAGTTCCAGGAGAGTCAGGGCTGTTACATAGAGAAACACTGCCTCAAAAACAAGACAAAACAAAATTTAAAAACAATTAGCTAAGCACAATGACACATGCTATATTCCTGCCCCGTCCAGCAGGGCATTAAACATGGGTCCAGTGAGATCACCTGAAAGAGAGAATGGTGGAACTGGCCAACACAAAGAAAAATGGCTTGTCTATAGGCTGATCAGACCATTTTTACTTTTTTCACACAGGGATTATATACACAAAAAGGCAGGATGTGGGGAAGGGATGACGCAGGAGCACAGGTGTTCAGGGGGAGTACAGATATCTTCCAGAACAGAGTGTCAGCTGGGTGAAGGTTCAGGGGACAGGTCACTATGGCTCTGCTTATGATTCACTTGTCCTTATCTAAGTTGATACTATCCACCAAGGCTACCTACCAAAGGTCTATGACTAGCCACAAGATCTATGACTACTTGTTCCTATCCAGGCTGATAAATTTCCACCAAAGCTGCCTGTTTACAATATCTTTTTTTTTTTTTTTCTTTTTTTTTAGGTTTTTCGAGACAGGGTTTCTCTGTGTAGCCCTGGCTGTCCTGGAACTCTGTAGACCAGGCTGGCCTCGAACTCAGAAATCCGCCTGCCTCTGCCTCCAAGTGCTGGGATTAAAGGCGTGCGCCACCACCGCCCGGCAGGACCACTCTTAAGTGCTATTACAGAGGGCCTGAGTTTAGGTCCCAGCACTCAAGTCAGATGGCTCACAACCATCTGAAACTGCAGCTCCAAGAGATTTATTGCTTTCTTCTGGCCTCTGCATACATGCACATAAACATAACACACACCATTTAAAATAAAAATGAAATATTTAAAGGCCAGGTGTGGTGATATCAACACTCTACAGAAACAGGCAGATCTCTGTTTGAGGCTACTTTGGTCCACATAGTGGGTTCTAGGACAGCCAGGGCTACATGGTGTGACAGTGTCTGGGGAAAAAAGGAAAATTGTTTTCACTTCATGTTCTTGACAGTGTTCTTTTTTTATGTTTTTTTTTTTTTTTAAAGATTTATTCTTAATTTATGTGTATGGGTGTTTTGTGGCATGTATGCATGCAGTGTCCAAAGAATCCAGAAGAGGGTGTCAGACTCTTTGGAATTGGAGTTACAGATGGCTGTAAACTACCAACCTGGTGCTGGGAATTGAATCTGGCCCTCTGGAAGAGCTGTCAGTGTTCTTAACCACCGAGCCATCTCTCCAGCTCCTGACAGTGTTCTGTCATGTACAAAGGATGTTCACTCTGGAGCAGTCCCACTTTATTTTGATGCTGTGGTTGCCCCTCTCTGCACTGATAGCTGCTTCCCCCACTGGCTCCCGTGACTGGGTTTCCTGGTTCCTTTCCTTCTGCCCTGACTCAGATCTCCTTTGCTGGCTCCTTTAACGACCGGGGATTTTCTAACAGGCCATTTCACAGTGGCCACCAGCAGCTTGCCCTCTGCAGGTGCAGACCTGAAGGAGCGGGAGAGGATGAGTGCTGTGGAGGTGGGGACCTTTGTCCAGCGGCTTCGAGGCCTGATGAATGACATCGGTGAGAGTGGGATGGAGGGAGGGCTGGGAGCCCTCCCCCTGCTGGCACGTCCTCTGCCTGACCCCCTCCCCTTCTCCAAAGAGAGCATTCTGATGAGCTCAATGGGGACACAGATGACTCTCTCATGAAGGGTACAAAGGATTACATGGAGGGGGACATATCTTCTCTCCCTCCTTTTAAAAAAAACTATTATTTTAGACATCCTAGATAGTCTAGGCTGGACTTCCTCTATTGCTGGAATTGCAGGTGTGCATATGCCACCATGCTACAAGCTATTTCTATTAGAGAAGTAACCTTTGCTCTTTAGCCATGTGCTCAGTAACCAGTGGACCTCTGAGTTCCTGTCCAATAACTCAAGAGCAGCCAAGTTCACTAAACAGACTTTCAGGTTTTGACATTGGCTGTTCCTATTGCCTGCACTTCCCAACTACCTGAATTGCAGCCTTTAAGGCCTCCAATGCGTGCTGGCACCCTTGCCCAGGGCTTGGAATGCAGAAAGGCAGGTCCCCCAGCAAGAGAGTGGGCCTTCTGACACCAGCCCACTTCCCTGTACCCAATCCCTGGCTGTGCCCAAAATTTACCTTATTGGAAAAAAGTTTCCTTCCCAGATAACCTGGCTGAGGTACCATGTGAGGTTCCCTAATCTTGGGATCTACAAGACCCTCTAGGCTACCAGCCTCGGCCCTCTGTCCTGGACCTGCTAGCCTTTGCAGGCTGAACCCCAGTCTTTGTCTCCACAGCAGCCTTCCCTGCGCCCACTATTGCAGCCATGGACGGGTTTGCCTTAGGTGGGGGCTTGGAACTTGCCCTGGCCTGTGACCTCCGAATAGCAGGTACTTGGCAGGGGGAGTTGGGAGGATGGGACGGGACAAGCAAGCCAAGCTGTGAAAATCAGGTTTCTGTTAGGTCAGCCATCACTCTTGGACTCTCAAACAAAAGAAAAGCTGAGGCAAGCATAGGAGACACAGAGGTAGCTGGCAAAGCTGCTTCACCACCCACTGCTGTCACACCATGTCTGTTGAGAGTTGCTTTCCTCATCCAGGAATGGTTTCAAAACCCCTGAGCCATAGCTGACCAGGGAGCAGAAGGAGGGGAAGCCAGAGAGGATAAAGTTAGGGAGTTTGATCATCTAGGTCTGGCCAAGTCAGATTATTTGAGCTGAACCAAGGTGAGCCCTGAGGACTGTTTCTCACTATCCCAGCTCACTGCAGAAGTCACTGGATAGTGTCATCTGGTTTGTGATACCCATCAGGCTTGTGATTATAGTTGTAGTTTTTGTTCCCTAGCCTGTCTGACATGGGCAGAAGGGCAGCCATTTCCCATCATGGATGCTCAGGAAAGGAAAACCTGGTGACTTACAGCTACAGCAGCTGGGGTAGTGGTTGCTGGCCTGGGCCTCCCAACTCGGGCTAGGATTATTCCTGAGCATGGCCAGACCACGAGGAAGTAGCTGGAGAGACAGAGCTGTGGACCAGTAGTAATGGAGGATGGGTAGGGAGTGACTTCACTGTTCTGTTTAAACAGCTTCCTCGGCTGTCATGGGGCTAATTGAGACCACTCGAGGACTTCTCCCAGGAGCGGGTAATGTCACCTGACTCTATGCCTGTCCTTCCCTCCTGACCTTTCCCAAGATAGGCTTCTCTAAATCTCTCTCTCTCTCAACCTGATTCCCTGCTCTCCTCTCTACACTGGCAGGAGGGACTCAGAGGCTGCCCCGTTGCCTGGGTGTGGCCCTAGCGAAAGAGCTCATCTTCACAGGCCGGAGACTGAATGGGGCACAGGCTCATGAGTTGGGCCTGGTAAATCATGCTGTGGCTCAGAATGAGGAGGGTGATGCTGCCTACCACCGGGCCCTGGCCTTGGCCCAGGAGATCCTGCCCCAGGTATGGTGATAGCTGGGGCACAGAAAGGAGGGATGGGAGGCCCAGGGCCAGATGTTTCCTGGAGCTGCATAAGACCCACATACCTAAAGGCATAACACATAACCCCTGGAGTTTTGGTACCTATTCTGTAGATAACCTATTGTTATCTACCACCAACTTTAATTCTAAATTAAAACTCAAGGTGAATTGATTGGAATCTAGTGGCTTCAAGCCATCAATATCTAGTAATTGTGATGACAGCCACCTTCATCTCATGTATGGAGCATGGTGACAGGGTGAAGTTTCTCAAACTGAGCCAGTCCATCATCCACACTAGATACATACCTTACAAATGTCAAGAGGTACATGTGATAGTGTGTCCCCAAGGACTGGAAAACTAGATAAGCTGCTACCAGTCACCTTTCCTACCACACTGCACGGTGGTTGTTTCTTGAAATATTCAGGACATACATTAACTCATCTTTTAAAATCCTTAAGGGGCCGGGCGGTGGTGGCGCACGCCTTTAATCCCAGCACTTGGGAGGCAGAGGCAGGCGGATTTCTGAGTTCGAGGCCAGCCTGGTCTACAGAGTGAGTTCCAGGACAGCCTGGGCTACACAGAGAAACCCTGTCTCGAAAAACCAAAAAAAAAAAAAAAAAAAATCCTTAAGGAAGGGTAGGAGTCAGTAAAGAGGACTTCATGCATGCTAAGCAAGCACTGATCCTTAGCTAGTGAGTTAAAGGCAAGCCTGGGCTATCTGCATGAGTTCTGGGGTGATCTCACAAGATTAAACTGCTTGCTGAGCAGGTTTAGACCTGCTCAGGGATCTAACTGACTTGGGTCTCTGAGACCCTGAGGCCTGCTGGCTTTTCACAAAAGAAGCTGGAGCAGGAGGCAGGGTTGAGAGCTCTCAAGGTGTAAAACAACTGACCTCCTCAAGGTCCCAAGTGCCAGCAGCATTGAATTACAATAAGACTGCAGAGTATGTGACTAGGGAGATTTGCTTGCCAGGCATGAGAATCTGAGTTCAACCCCCAAACTAATGAAAAGAAAAAAAAAAAAAAAAAAAAAAAACAGGGCTTTGGAGACTAGCCACCTTAAACTTAATGGGAGAACCAAGGAAGACCATGTCTCAAAAAATGTGGACCAGCATCCCCAAGGAGGAAATGTGAGGCTGAGGGCATCACCTGGTCTTCACACACAACACAGGTATGCATGCATATAAACACAGACACTCATAAGTAGAATATGTACAAAATTTTAATAACTTTGAGGTCAAATAATATTAATTCCAAAACATTTTAAAATGTAACAAAACAGACAAAATATAAACTTACAAAAGATTACATTTAAAACCAGTTGTGGCAGCTAACTGTAATCCTAGTACTCAGAAGGTTGAGGTAGGAGGATTTCTTTGAGTTCAAAACCAGCCTGTCCTACTAAGATCCTGTCTTTAAGTTCCAGACCTGCAAGTAATTTGTTTTTTTTTTTTTTTCACAGAAGGATAACTTCAGTTTCTTAAATTGTTTCACACCAATTTTCTGTGTTGTTTTCTTTGGCAAGGGACAGTCTAGTCTATAAGTGCTAAGTGTCTCTGAGCTCATATAGAACTCAGAATGACCAAGAGAGTAACTGAAGCCTCCACAGAGGGAGCCAAGTTAACAAGCCAGCCAGACGTGGAGGCTGAGTATTGACTTTTTAGTAAACTCAACAAGTTCAAGGTGATTCAGATCTCCAAATAATGAAGTATGAAACAATGGCATTATCCTAGAGTTTGGGGCTTCTAAAGTAGCTAAAGGAAGGATAGAGGATGTAACTCAGTAGTAGAGTGCTTACCTGGTACATACAAGACTAGCACCACCAAAATAAAAAGCCAGGGATGGTAACACACACCTTTAAACCTGACAGAGGCCCGCCTGGTGTACATAGCAAGTTCCAGGCTAGCCAGAGCTACATAATGAGACCTGGTCTCTAAAGCAGAGATGGTATAAGCAGTTACCACCTAGTGGGCAACCACTGAAGAGGGAATGGTTCTAGAGTGTAGATACAATAAGATACTAAAGGAGCTGACATACTCAGGCCACACTGACACACTACTCATTCCAGTATAACATCTGAAATTTTGTCCACTGTGTTTTAATTTTAATATATTCGCACAGCCAGAAACACGATCATGTTCATATATTTTAGTGATTTTTAAAATTTTTGCATGAGTTTTGAGTAAGGGTCTCATGTGGCCTGAAATTCATCTTCCTGGCTCTACCTCCTAGGTGCTGTCCTGGGGGACTTTAAGTTTTTACTTAAGTTGGTTATCACTCATGGCAAACCAAATAGAAGAGAGACAAGAAAGGTATAAAATAAACCCAAACACTTGCACTTGCTAGGATGAGAGATGGGTGGGAAGGAACAATGGGGAGGTGACTAGGAGACTCGCTGAACACATGTGGCCCATTGCTTCAATCCCATGAGCCTCTGCTTTGCATCAGTAAAATGTATTTTTCATAAGCACTCTGTGACCATGTGACATACGTCCTACAATCTGAGGCTAAGGACCACAAGGGAAAGACTGGCCTTAGCAACTCAGCAAGGTCTTGTCTTTAAATGTTTGCTCAGAAGGGAGGGGCCCACTGTGGGTCTAAGGCTGTAGGAGAGCACTTTCCTAGCTTGGGTGAAGCTCTGATTTAATGTCCAGCACCAAAGACAGGTATGCTTTGTAGGCTGTAATGTGTAGGACATGTTGGAAGAATAGGCTGAAAAACAACTTCAGGAGGAAGCTTTAAGAGGTAGAGCATATCGAAAAACCAAAAAAAAAAAAAAAAAAAAAAGAAAGAGGTAGAGCATGAACAGCACAGAAGTAATCCTTATCAGTGGGAAAGGTGGACCCAGACTCAGACTTGTACCTTCTTTTGTTTTTTTTGGTTTTTCGAGACAGGGTTTCTCTGTATAGCCTTGGCTGTCCTGGAACTCACTCTGTAGACCTGGCTGGCCTCGAACTCAGAAATCCGCCTGTCTCTGCCTCCCAAGTGCTGGGATTATTGTACCTTCTTTTGTAAGAGCTATACATTTCTTTCTTTTTTTTTTTTTTTTTTTTGGTTTTTGTAAGACAGGGTTTCTCTGTGTAGCCCTGGCGGTCCTGGAACTCTCTGTAGACCAGGCTGGCCTCAAACTCAGAAATCCGCCTGCCTCTGCCTCCCAAGTGCTGGGATTAAAGGCGTGCGACACCACCACCCAGCCTATACATTTCTTTAGTTCAAGCCTCTGGATGCTTTCTCTCCTCTAGGCTCCCATTGCTGTGCGCCTGGGCAAAGTTGCCATCGATCGAGGAATGGAGGTAAGATTCTACTGGTCAGGATTTTTATGTCGGTCATTTCTACTATGCAGCTGTAAAGATAGAGTCAAAAATGGACTCTCCTAACACTCCTGGAGTGAGATTTCGGTGTGCACCTCACCTCAGTGGGAAGTATGGCAAGACTCTCAAGTACATTCCATCCCCATCACTTCTGCATAGGCAAGACCACATAAAGAGCAGTAAACAAGCAGGTCTGTGTGGTCCTCAGCTCATGTACCTGTGTTTGGGCTGGTGGTTAGTTATATAACACACAACGACAGTAGTTTATCTGTCAGTTCTTTTCTGCATGCTGCACCAGACCTGAGATGAACTGAGATGCAGGGATGAAGTAGTCCACTGCTTACATGGCATTAATAGTATTCTCTATAGAATAGCCAGTATAGGGGACTAGCTCAGCGTTTGCCTGGCCACCTAAGGCCCAGACTTCAATCCCAGCTCTGAAAAGATTACTGCTCACTTTTGATATTTGAGAGCTACTCTATTCAGGGAAGATCATTCATCCTCTGGCCAAGCTCCCAGCTTCGGTAGGGGTGCACATGAAGTGGTGAGGGAGGAAGGGGACATCTGGTTAGCCAGCCAGATCAGTTGGATCAACCCTGGCAATCAATGGGTTGATAGATGTCACACCAGATCACTTTCATCCCACTTTTGTATTAGAAAATTAGGAGATGGAGGCAGGTTGACCTGGTAAAGTGGTTTCTTTCTCATACTGATGAACAGTTTGTTATGTAGATAGTGACTGTTGTATCAACAGTGCTGATTTAAATAGTTTGAGGGTGGATAGGCATGCTTTTAATCCCAGCACTCAGTAGGCAGAGATAGTAAGCTCTTGGATTTCAAGGCCAGGGCTATGCAGAGAAACCCATCTTGAAAAATAACAAAGAATGTTTGCTTGAGCTGAAGATTAGTGACAAGGCATGATGGTACCTATAATTCCAGAACTCAGATAGTTGAATTTGTGGTCACCCTAAACTACTCTGCCTCACATTCCTGAAGCCCTATGTTCATTCCTTGATTTTTAGGGGGTGGGAGTAGGGGAGGATGTGTGCACAGGCAAACATGCTTGCATGAATGGTGGCAGGGGAAGGAAGGTAGAGAAAAGTTAAAGCAGAAAGACAGGCACATAAGAGGATTGATTTGATTAGGAATGGCAAGGTGGTAACCAGGAAGTTAACTCTTCAGACTGGTAGAGACCGTAGGGTAGGCCGGCTCTCCTGTGTGGATGTGGTTATATTGACTCAGGGATTATGTTTTTGCAGGTGGACATTGCATCAGGGATGGCCATTGAACAGATGTGTTATGTCCAGGTATATAACTACTGTTTGTGCACACTAACTTGAGTAGCTCCAAGGAAATCAGGTCTTTCTTCACCTGGAGACTCTCCTTAATCATTTGGTAGCCAGAGAATCATAGAGTGAAAAAGTGGCTTTTGCTGCTCAGAACCAGTTGCTTCCATCGGAGGCTAAACTGGAGTTGGTATGCTAAGGTGTGGTTAGAACATGCAGAAAGCCCTAAGAGCATACTGTTCTGCTCTCCATCATAACAAATACACAAAACTCCTAAGGAAGGAGTCTTGGAACTTGTGAACAGAACCCAGCAACATCCTGATTTCCCCAGATCCTGTTCTAACTTCTCAGGGCTGAGCTCTGCAGAAGCCAGTAGTGACTGCACACTGCTAGAGGCTGGTCTTCCTAAGATAGCAACTTTGCATGGCCTAGATGTTGTCACAGGTAGATCCACTTATGCAATAGCCTTTTGGGGCCTCTGGTCCTATTCCTCCCAAACTAATATTCATTGTATCTTTGCAGAACATCCCAACCCAGGACAGACTGGAAGGAATGGCAGCCTTCAGAGAAAAACGACCCCCCAAATTTGTGGGCAAGTGACCCAGCTAACTTTAAGCACACACCATAAAGCCCAGGACTGAGAGGGAAAGTTTGCAGCAGGCTAGCTCAGTTTCTTCACAAGGACAATGACAGACATTGTGATTGGCATGGTGCCTAGAACCAAGGTGCTGACCATGCCACCCACTGCCACTCTCCATATTGTTCATCTGGCCTGCCTGGTTCTCTGCACTCAAACTGGGTCTATGTCACTGGCTCTGATCATCATGGACCAGTCAGGACATCTTCACTTCCTCTCACAAAGTAAATCCAGCCAGGTTTATTTGAGATAGTGTCAGGAGCCAGCCCTCAGATTCCAGCTCTCTGTAGGTAATTCAGGGGGAATTCTGGACAAATCATTAACCTCTCTAGAACTCAGCTTTTGTATATGGAAATGATCATTTCTGATGACTTAAAATCCTTGTGTTCAATAAACATGCCGCACCAGTTAGCTTGTACTGGAGGTGTTGGGGTTGGGGGCAATGGATGCCTTCTGCAGACTGCAGTGGCAGGAAGGGCTTTGGTAGTCTCCAGGAGCACTGACAAAAGGGAATCTGGCGAGCAAGAGTGGACTCGGTGCCTGGAGGTGGCATCTTAAGAGCCACCAGCACCGGTGAGTTGGAAGGTGACAAGCTTGGAAAATAAAGGGATGCAGAGTCAGCTCCCCTCAGAGCTCCTCTCCTACCATGGCTGCTGAGCATCCCCAGCACAAGAGCTCTTGGTCTGGAGTCACGGAAGCACAGGCTGGGACGCACACCAGCTGTCGGTGTGCTGCCAAAGCACAGACCAAGCTTTTGTCTATATCCTGAAAAAAACCACAGAGTCTAGGCCTTAGAGTCAGCACCATCCTCACAACCTTCCTGACCTTTGCCTTATCTGCTAAGTGAGCAGAGGATCCCGGAGGACTGTTGGGAAAAGGAGTATAGACTCGGTATAGAAAGATGCTGTTGTGTTTTATAAAAAAGAGGGAGAAGGAATGTTTTGGTGTTTGGTATCAGAGGATGGTTCTGTGGGAGGGGTACCTCTGTGGGCCCATGCTGAGGCATCCGTTCCCCCTGAGGTAACAGGCATAGTGTAGAATAGAGTTCATTTAGGGAATGGGGAGTTGAGGGGATAACAGAGAAAGAAAAGCAGAAAGAGAGAGTAGGGGAGTAGAGGTCAGCCATGAGCACGTGGAGAGAGAGGGAGGAGGGGAGTGGGGAGAAAGGGGGAAGAGGGTAAGGGGCAAAAGCAAGAGAAAAGAGCGAGGAGAGGGCAAGCAGCCTCTTTTATAATGAGTCAGGCACACCTGGCTGTTGCCAGGTAACTCTGGGGCGAGCCTAGATGAAATGCCAACAGATGCACTGCCCCAGATACTCCCATTCACACCTTCCTACTTGCAAAGGGAATACATTGTTCCCAGGTACTGGGAACCAGGGTCACAAACTAAAAACCTTAGTAGCAGAGTTTTCTTGCACCTTTCTTTTTTTTTTTTTTTTTTTTTTGGTTTTTCGAGACAGGGTTTCTCTGTGTAGTCCTGGCTATCCTGGAACTCACTCTGTAGACCAGGCTGGCCTCGAACTCAGAAATCTGCCTGCCTCTGCCTCCCAAGTGCTGGGATTAAAGGCGTGCACCACCACCGCCCGGCCAGAGTTTTCTTAAAAGTACAATTCACAGGCCATGCAGTGGTGGCGCACGCCTTTAATCCCAGCACTTGGGAGGCAGAGGCAGGAGAATTTCTGAGTTCGAGGCCAGCCTGGTCTACAGAGTGAGTTCCAGGACAGCCAGGGCTACACAGAGAAACCCTGTCTCAAAAAAACAAAACAAAAAAAAAAGTACAATTCACAGACATGGCATAGGCTCTGCTTGCTTAAGACAGTGAAGAGCTGAAGCAAGGTGATGTAGCCAAGGCTGGCTTAATGTCAGATCCTTCCACCTGGTCCTTCTCATGGCTGGACTGTAGTTTAGAACGTGGCTTAGAATAGCTAAGAATGAGTGAATGAGCTTCTTCCTCAACTGATGCTCAAAGAGGGCTTACGGCACTACTCCAGTTAAGAGACTTGACCAGAAAGAAGGGTAAGAGTAAGTGAGTAACAGTGCTACTCTTGACCAGAGGACCCAAGCTTGGCTGCCAGCTGCTTGTAACCCTAGCTCCAAATTCAGTTCTCTTCTGGCCTCTGCAGGCGTTTACCTGCATGTGTGCATGGATGTACACACAAACATGTGTTCACATAGTAAGATCTTAAGTATGGACCACATTAGCTAAAAGCACAAAACTCTAATATCCAGGGGCCTACAGAGATGGCTCAGTAGTTAAGATCATCTGCTGCTCTTCTAGAGGACTGGGGTTTAGCTCCCAACACCATGTGGTGTGGTTCCCTGCCATCCTAATTCCAGTCAGGCTCACACATGGTGCCCAAACATACAGGTAACTAACACATTCTCTCTCTTTCTCTCTCTCTACACACACACACACACACACACACACACACACACACACACACACAGAGAGAGAGAGAATATCTAAAGAAAAAAAAAAGTCCTCTAATATCCAAAGAGGAATTTACTATTTACTTTCATTCTTTAAAACTTCTCAACAAGGAAAGGAAGGAAGCCATACTGTGTTCCTCAGAACAGTTTTGCAGGACACAAACTGCGGATGGTGTTCATTACTGGCAGGGCTGGTTCTCATAAAACCATCCCCTTTTGTGTCCGCATTAGAAAAGCATGCACTGAAATGTGCTGCAGAGTCTTTCTGGGGCCCTTCATTTTTCTCTCAGCTTTGGTCACTGCTTTTCCAAAATGAGAATTTCCAATGTACTCTTTTCTCTAACTTGTCTTCAGCCCAGGCCTGTGCTTCAACTTCACACATTCACACGCACTCAATGATCCCATTCCTCAAATCGGAGGAAAAGGGGAAAGAACATTAAAGCTGACAGGGCACGGCAGCTCATGCTGGCAGCCCCAACACTGAAGCAGGACTGCTGAGTTCAAGGCCAGTCTCCGCCACACACAACCTGGAGCAGCTAAGGAAATGTAACAACACCAAGGTCTCCCTAAAGTTTCCTTCCCTGTTCTGAAAGAATAGGAAGGACTCAATCATTTCTTGTTTTTTCAAGACAGGGTTTCTCTGTGTAGCCCTGGCTAGTCTCAAACTCAGAGATCCACCTACCTCTGCCTCCCACGGCCCAGCCCAGGACCCAATCTTTTTGTCAGAGAGAAAAGCAACAAGAAAAAGTCACAAGACAGTCAATTGATAAATGCCAACAATTGGTAAACCCAAAAACTGGTTTCAAAATCCCATTACTCAAAGACAAAAGCCCTGTCTTTAAGAAGCAGCACCCCCAAAAGGCCCCTAGGTCAAAAAGGGCCCTGGGGTTGTGGAGGTCTCCGGTAGCTTGTGAAGTGCATCCTGAACTCCTCCAGGATGGAGGACACCATCTGCCTCACCTGGGTGCTGGCCTGACTGTGCTCCTGGATATCATACATGAGCTGTAGTCCTCCTCCTTCTATCAACAGCTTGCAGTATTTGCTAGCTAAAAGAAAACAGAGACACTCCATGGACAACTGGCATTTTAAATGTTCATAATTCACCACACTTACATGAAAGAAATATCAAAGTCTTTGCAGCCCAAGAATTAGCAGGTAAAATGAGTCAATTCCATAGTAATTCGATATGGTGAAACCACGATGGTCATTGTAGTGTGCTTTTTCTAGACAACTCTATGCTTCAAACATCTTTAGGTCTAGCCTTTAGGAAAAGGACACACCAGAGCTCAGCAGTGTTAACAGTACTTAACTGCTTTTGCTGGTTGCTCATAGATCCAAAGGAAATTCTAATTCACCAAACTCCAAAAAGCAGTCCAATGAACTCCACCTTAACTATGGGTGGATTTCTAGCAGTAAGATAAAGGCTAGCACTTCTCAGGACCTTGAGAAACTGTACTACCAAAAGCAATCACTTCCCCTACCTTTGGTAGAAGGGACAAATGGCTACCTGTGGTGCCTATTAGCACTATCAAAGCTCCTGTTACATTTCACAGTCCTAACCCTCTCACCTCCTCCCTACTCTAAAACTCCCTCCAGCTCAAGAGCTTCCCTCCCTGATAGATACCATTCTCCTTATAAGGACCCCTTCTCTCAGAAAGCCTTGACCATGTCCAGTCTGCTGGCCATGTCCAGTCTACTTCTTTCTCTCTCTGCTCTCGACTCCTCCAGATGCCTCTGGCTGTTCTCTCTTATATCTACACTAGAAACGCCCCGCCCCTGAACATACCATGGAATGGTCATGTCACCAGTTTATACAGTTCCCAGCACCCACATGGCAGTTCACAACCATCTGTAATTCTAGTTCCAGGAAATCCAACATCCTCTTTCTGGCCTCCATAGGTTCCTGCATGCATGTGGTACACTCAGGTACACACATGTCCATAAATATTCTAAATATTCAACTGAATGGATGTAAAATTCTCAGCTACTTCTCCATCACCATGGCTATCTGCTTTCTGCCTTGATCATGGACTAACCCTCTAAGACTGTAAGCAAGCCCCCAGATGGGCTCTGGGGATCCAACTCAGGTTGTGAGCCTTGTTCAGCAAGTGGGGTAGTGAGTTTTGTTTTAGAGACAGGGTTTCCCTGTGTAGCCCTGGCTTTCTTGGAAATAACTGTGTAGACCAGGCTGGCCTCAAACTTAGGAAGGATTCACCTGTCCCTGTCTCCTAAGTGCTGAAATCACCACTGCCGGGCTTTACTTGTCTGGTAGAGCACGTTCTTAAAATCAGCTCTAAGCTCATCGTTACTCAGGGCATCAGCTGGAAACCCTCTGCGTTCACAGTGATACATACGGTTTTTACTGCAAACATGGTGTACGGCCCACAGTGCCCAGCGCTGAACTTCTGGCTGAGCGAAGTTGACGAGGAGTGGGGAAAATGCTTTCAAAGATCTACAAAGATACAAAGATGTCAGTTTAGGACTCTTAGGATATAAAAGGTTTCAGTACTTTCCCTCTGTTCTGCAGAGACAGATGTACCAGGCATTCTGTACTGCACTGGCTTGTTTTGTGTATCAACGTGACACGAGCTAGAGCCATCAGAGAGAAGGAGCCTCAGCTGAGAAAATGCCTCCATGGGATCCAGCTGTGAGGCATTTCTCAATTAGTGACAGTGGGGGAAGGCCCAACCCACTGTGGGCGGGGCCATCCCGGGCGGTGGTCCAGGACCCTTTAAGAAATCAAGCAGAGCAAGCCATGGGGAGGCCAGTAAGCAGCGCCTTCCATGGATCCTGGCCTGCTTGAGTTCCTGTCCAGGCTTCCTTCCTTGATGAACAGCAATGTAGAATTGTAATAAACCAAATAAACTCTTTCCTCCCCAACCTGCTTTTTGGTGATGGTGTTTTCTTCACAGCAGTAGAAACCATAACTAAGACAGGGAGGAACAACGGCACACTGTCTCCCTTCATAAGGAAAACTGAGTCTTAAAGCTTTTAGAATTTACCAAGAGGAACCACAAGATCTGAACATGAGGCCACTTGACATAACACCTTATCACTGTATCACTGCAGAGTACACAAAAGAACAAGACTGAAGCACTAAATACTTTAAAATTACCTGTAAGTCACCAATGCTGACATGTCACACCGTGAACTTGGCCAATTCTGGATGGTTAAGTGCTGCAATCCAAAAGACAGAGGGAGAAACCAAGAGTAGTATGTGCTATTGTTTAACTCTATTACTTAAAAAAATAACCACAACAGGTATTTCATATTGCTTATAATTATATTATATAATTATATAATTAACATAGTTGAACATTTTCTAAATGGGACTGATTATACCATTTTGCCACATCAACTAGTTAGAATTTATGAACTTTATGTGGAAAAAAATTACAGCGAAAGGCTGGGCTGTAAGAGCTCAGAGACAGAGTGTTTACCTAGTTTGTGAAGCCTTGAGATCAATCAGCGTCTAGTACATGAGAAAAGTAAAGTAACGAGGGGATAGGGAGATGAGCAAGGAAGCACTGGCTGATTTCACAGAAGACCCAGATTCGGTCTCCAGAACCCACATGGCCACTCCAATCATCGGAAACTCCAGTTCCAGGTGATCTATACCTGCTTTTGGCCACCAAGGGCACCAGACACGGGTTATATACAGACAGACAGACATACGGGCAAACACTAATATACTTTTTTTTTTTTTTTGGTTTTTCGAGACAGGGTTTCTCTGTGTAGCCCGGGCTGTCCTGGAACTCACTCTGTAGACCAGGCTGGCCTCGAACTCAGAAATCCGCCTGCCTCTGCCTCCCAAGTGCTGGGATTAAAGGCGTGCGCCACCACACCCGGCTCAACTAATATACATTTTTTTTTTTTTTTAAAAGCAGAGCTGAAGAGATGGTTCAGCGGGTTAAGAGCTCTGGCTACTCTGCCAGAGGACCTGTACTCAACACCCAGCACCCATACAGTGGCTCACAACCATCTGTAACTACATTCCCAGGCAATCTGATTCCCTCAGCTGGCCTTTACAGGCACTGAACACATGACATGGTACAGAGACACATGTAGGCAAAACATCCATATACATAACATAAAAGGTAAAAGAAATCTTTTAAACACAGAAAAGACCCCCTTTTAGACATAGTAATTGATTGTGCATTTATCTATACTGTCCTTAAATCTTTTTGTTTTTCGAGAGAGGGTTTCCCTAGTTGTCCTGGAACTCACTCTGTAGACCAGGCTGGTCTCAAACTCACACTGCCTCCCAAGTGCTAGGATTAAAGTTATGTGCCACCACCAACCAGCTCCTTAAATCTTCTAGGGTAAGAAAATAGGACTGCCAGGAATTCCAGCTCAGCTTGGGCTACAGAGTGAGGCCATATTTGAACAAACATACAACAAAATCAACAGGGATCTGGCTGAAAGGCTCAAATGATTGGCTTAGATTTCTGCTGACCTTCCCAAAAAGGTTCTGGCCAGGCCAACCCGATGAGCAATTGAGGGTGGGAGAACCATACTAAACAGGACATCTAAATGCTGCCTGTTGATGCAGTCCTGTCTGTACTTTCTTTCTTTATTGGGCTTTCTGAATCTTTCTGTGCTGTTTCCATGCAAACAACAGATTCTTCTGTGAAAGCTCTGTGGAAAGACACCTAATCCATACCTCTCCAACCTGAAGCTAAGCTGATACACTCCACTCATCACACATCTCACTGGCTCCCAGGTAAACTTAAAAATACAAACATTTGGGTGCTAGAGAAACAGCTCAGCATTTAAAAGAGCACTTGCTGCTTTTGGAGGGGTCCAAAGATTGGTTCCCAGAAGCACTCTGGGCAGCTTACTTCTGCCTCCAAGTCCAACACCCAATGCCCTCTTCTGGCTTTCACAAGCAGTATTCACATACACAGACACAGACACACACTTAAAAAAATACAAAACTTTGAAACTATTATAGCTAGGCATGGTAGCTCACATTGGCAATCCAAAAGACCAGCAGTGAGTCTGAGGCAGGAGAATCACCATGCATCTAAGTAGAGTCTGAGCTACACAAAGAAACTCATTTCAAAAACAAACAACAACAAAAGCCAAACAGAAAAGCTAAGAAACTATTGCTAAAAACATTTAAGGGGACCAGTGGCAAAATTCAGTAGACATAGAATTTTTCTAAAACTCATGACCAAGAAAAATAAGTTGTCTAAGAAAGAAATTACTCTGGATTCTGTAACGAATGTTCTTGTACCAAGTACTGGAGAAGATCACTCCTTTGCAGGTCACGGGATAACCAGTGCTGTCTGTCACATGTCAGGTGGGCTATTATACCCGCAGCCAAGAAGCTCACTTCTATGTTGCTGCTGTGAAGCAATCTGATGATGTGTTCCATCAAATCTTCTGTCATCAGCTTGGGAGAGAGCTCTCTGACTTCAGCTACATTGTTCTACAGGGCAGCAGGGCGGAGCACAGCAGGTCAGGAAAAGGATGAGGAACCAGCACCTTCCCTGGTGCTCCCTTTACACACAGCAGTCCCAGCACTTAACCCTGCTCCCTCCCTCCCTCCCAACTTGGCCTATCACCTAAATCCTACCTCATCCCGATGACCATGATCATCAGTAACAAAGTACAGAGTATAGCACTTACTAAGTGCTAGGCACAGTATGAGAGGAAGAAAAATAGCTTCATCTGTATTATCTCTCAGTTAATGTTCAATCCTGCAAAGAAACTTGCCTGTGAGATGGCAAGACGAACCTGTCAGGTTTGGATTGCTAGTAACTGCTTGAACTAGGAGTTCAGATCTAGGCCTAACCAGATACTTAACACTGCTGGGGTTAATTCAATTGTATGTTACTTTGTAATTTAAAAACAAAAACTGTCCTGTTGTCTTTAACAGACTGCATTCATTTTCTATGCTGTGTAATAAATTACTACAAACTTACTGGCTTAAAATAATGTTTTTACTACCTCACAGCTCCTGTGGGCAAGACTTAGCTTGGGTCTCTACAGTGAGATCTCACATGGTCACATCCTTATCCAGAGGCTCCAGTGAGGCAAATCTACTTCCAGCCTCACTCAGAGTTCATTTCCACAGGACTGAGATTTCAGTTTCCTGTTCAACTCTTAAAGGATGTCTGAAGTTCCTTGAAATGTGGACGTCATTCCCAAGCACATACTTGCTGACATTCTGAGGCAGTAGAGACTCTGTGGATTTGTATATGATGTGACATCCTTATCAGAGTTGCCACAATCTATTGATTAGAAAGGAAGAAGTAGCAGGACCTGCTCATACTGGAGGGGAGAGGTTTGCCAGGAGAAGATCTAAGCTCTGGAAGCCTCATTCATAAGGTGCTGTGTATTTAGAAGCACAGAGGCTTGCAGGGGTGAGGTGAACCATTATAAAAAGTAAAGTTAGCACTTGAACTCCTTCAGTCCTCTGGGCCAGCAATTGGCCCGTTTCTGAGATCCAAGTCTTTCCCTAACCAGCTGAGCCACTTGATCAGAATACATTAGTTCTAACAAAGAGACACAAGTTCTATTAGCATAACTGATTATCAAAAGCTCTTGTAAGTCTTTAGCAGTCTACCAGGCGCCCAGAAGGACAAAAGGACTATTTGTTATACTAGCAGATTAGATGTTCCCCATCTAAGATAGACAAGGCTCCTGGTCAACTTTCTTTTTCTTTTTTTTTTTTTTTTTTTTTTGGTTTTTCGAGACAGGGTTTCTCTGTGTAGTCCTGGCTGTCCTGGAACTCACTCTGTAGCCCAGGCTGGCCTCAAACTCAGAAATCCGCCCGCCTCTGCCTCCCAAGTGCAGGGATTAAAAGCATGCGCCACCACCGCCAGACCCTGGTCAACTTTCTGAGATTATTTTCTACTGCTTTTCTTATTTCCACCTTTTCTCCAAATTCCCAACTCTTCTAGCCACTCCTGTAAACAACTTCTAAACTGTAGATCTTGATCAAGAGGCAGTATAGACATATGATTTTAGAAATTTCTGAAAAATAACTGGAGCCAGGCTGCCTGCATTTGCTTTTTGTTCTGCCTCTTACCAACAAGGCAAGACAAATGGTTCCTGCCTGTACACTGTAGACAGAGTACAATCAGAACACACAATTTTGCTTAGCATTGAAAGAATTTCTTTCTAATACTCCTTAGCAATGGGATTCTGCTGCTCCTCCCATGAGGGATGACCACTGCCCTTAATCTCAGCTGGATCTTATCAACTGCTTTGGCCGTTATTGGCAAACAGGATACAAGCAGAGGTTCTGGCAGATGGGGACTTGCCCTCCATTGCCACTCTGAGATTACTGTAAGCCACAAGACTCACTGTATCAACTCTCTGACAGCAGAATCAGATTAGCCTACATATTTCAGCCTACAGCCACACATATCTCTCCTTCTAGACCAACACAACTGTAGACACCAGCTGAGCTCAATTACAGGCCCACCTGTTCTTGAGGGGAGAGGTGTATGTGTGTATGAAGTGCACATGTGTGTGGGAGAGGTGTGTGTGTGTGTGTATGAAGTGCACATGTGTGTGGGAGAGGTGTGTGTGGGGGTGTATGAAGTGCACATGTGTGTGGAAACCCAGTGCCAGGATTACAGACCACATCCAGCTCTTTACCTGGGTGCTGGGGATTTAAGTTCAGGTTCTTGTACTTGCATGGAAAGCACTCTACCAACTAAGCTCTTTCCTAGTCTCTCTCATTTGGTTGGTTTTGATTTCTGAGTCAGGATCTTGCTATGTAGCCCAGCCTGGCCTCAAACTTGTTAGCCTCTGCGGAATTGGAATTACAGCTGGGTACAATACCCACCATCTACAGAGTTTTCAGTAAATAAGACAGCTAATTGATTGTATTTGGAGCATGTCTGTATACCATGTGCATGTACTGCCCACAGAGGCCAGGGGAGGACATTGGATCCCTTAGGATTGGAGTTACATGATTGTGAGCTGCTATGTGGGTGCTAGAAATCAAACCCAGGTCCTCTAGAAGAGCAACTAGTACTCTTAATCACTAAGCCATCGCTCCAGCCCCAGACAGCTATTATTTTAAGCCATTAAGATGTAGGTTGTTCACAGCAACAGAATTAATTACTGTATGAAGGTATCTGTTTGCTCAGAATTTAATGGAAATTAAATGAATCTATGCATTTAAACTGATTACACCAATGCCCAACACAAAGTAGGTGCTGTATAAGTATTAGTTTTAATTAAAATTAAAGAGAATTTGCCTTACCAAAAGACCAAGTACTTTGCTTTGTATTGTACACACTGAATACGTCTATAAAAAAAAAAAAAAAGAACACTCAGGTTACTTTATCATGAAGAAAAGAACTTTATAACAAAACTCAATCCACCTTCCCACCTCTAAAACTCGGATGACGGTTGCTAATCCTCCATTTTCAATAAAGTACTTGCAGGCCAACGGACACTCATCTGTAAGATTCCAAAGTGCTTTCAGAGTAAACAAGAAGGTGATATCATCTAAGTTCTCAGTCATCTTTTGTCTGATGATTTTAGAAGTTCCTAAAAGCCAAAGAGACAGAGAGGTAAACCAACTCACTTCTGTGTAAGAACCGGAAGGAGTCCTAAAGGTGGGAGCCGGCAATACTCTGGGTTTACAGAGTACTTGTAGCATGAAGCCTTTCAGTTCTAGCCCCAGCCTGGCCACGAACACCTGTCCCAGACAGACATAAAATAAATCTAGAATTTTAAGACAGGGTCTCACAGGTAGCCTAGTTGTCCTAGAACTCACTATGTAGACCAGGGTGACCTTGAACTCACAAAGAATTCCATTTCTGGCCTCCAGTGCTGGGATTAAAGTCCTGTACCACCACATCTGGCTAGCTCAGTGAATAAGAACATTTCCTTCCTTCCTCCTTTCTGGTATTTGTTTGTTTGTTTTAGACAAGGTTTCTGTTTAGCCCTAGCTGTCTGGAACTTGCTCTGAAGATCGGGCTGGCCTCCAACTCATAGAGATCTGCTTGCCTCTACCTCCCAAGTGCCCTGATTCAAGGCATTCACTGCCAGCAGGAAAGAGTACTTCTTAAGGGTGGAGGCACATGACTTTAATCCCAGCAAAGAAAGGCAGAGTTTCAGGCCAAACTGGTCTACAATCAACTTCCAGCCCTGCCAAAGCTACACAGTGAGACCATTTCTCAAAAAAAAAAAAGAGGGGGGAAAGCAAAAAAAAAGTATTTCTTGTGGTGAAAGGAAGCCAGGGATACGTTTAGTGGGGCTATGATATGGTGTGGAGGAAGGGGGTGCCTCTGCGGGCCCATGCTGAGGCATCCCTTCCCCTGAGGTAATAGTTACATATATAATATACTGGTATAGTATAGAATAGAGTTTATTTAGGGCATCGAGAGGGGAGTTAAGGGGGTAGTAGAGACAGAGAAGGGGGGGGGACAGAGAGGGAAGAGGGTAAAAGAGCAAGAGAATAAGACGGGAGGGAGGGGCAAGCAGCCTGTTTTATACTGAGTTAGGCATACCTGGCTATTGCCAGGTAACTGTGGGGCAGAGACTAGAAGTAATGCTAACATTTCTTTTTTCTTTTTCTTTTCAAGACAGGGTTTCTCTGTATAGCCCTGGCTGTCCTGGAACTCAACTCTGTAGATCAGGCTGGCCTCAAACTCAGAAATCTGCCTGCCTCTGCCTCCCAAGTGCTGGGATTAAAGGCATGCACCACTACTGCCGGCTTAATTACAGTTTTACTTATTGTATGAGTATGTGTGTATGAGAATGCATGTGCTACTGTGTATGTATGGAGGTCAGAGGACAACTTAACAGAAATTCTCTCCTATTACATGGGACCAGAGATCAAATGCATGTTGCAAGGTGCCTTTACCCACTTTGTCATTTAACCAGCCTACTAAAGTGTCAGGAGGTAATTGCTCTCTCTAGCAATAATTCTGTTTTCCAAGTGAATATGGTACACAGAATGCTAGTTTCTATTCTCCTCAACATTAAGGTGCCATATTTTCACTCTCCTAGATGATGATTTTATTATTATTCAAGAAAGTGCCATTTGCCAGGCAGTGGTGGCATACACCTTTATTCCTATTACTCTGGATACAGAGGTAGGCAGTCCTCTGTGAGTTCAAGGCCAGCCTGGTCTACAAAATGAGTTCCAGGCCAGCAGGAAAACCTTGTCTCGAACTCCCAACTCCCCTGAAAAAGTGCTTCATCTGATTCATGTCCGGCTGAATCTGACCCTCAATTTTGTCTTTCTCACTCAAACACTCTGTTGCATTTCACATAATGCACTCGTCTCTACTTAGTGCAGAACAAAATAATTTAAAAACTGCATTCATAAATTTCTTCTGTTTTCTTAAAATTATTAAAGATCAAGGATATAGCTCAGCAGTACAAGGCCGTGGGATCAATGCCCAGCAAGCAGGGTAGGGAAGGAGTGGCAATCACCTCAGCATAGCAGCTCACCTTGACTGCCATAACAAGCTCTTCCTGAAGCTCTTCAATCTCCTCAGGTGAGAGCTGAAAGCAAACAGAAGGCCCAAGTGAAATGCCAAAGCTCTCCCAAGCCTAGGAAGGGATGGAAACGGTGACACCTGCACACGCCTACCTTCAGGGCCAGGATGGAGGTGATGCTCACTGCCATCGTTTGCATCTTGGGGTTCTCACGCCTGCACACCCACCTAAGAATGAGCTTGGCAGCATCAAACCTGAAAGGCAGAACATATTTTTCTCACAATCAAGTAAAGTTTACAAAGTAAACAGGTAACAAGTGAAAATAAATCTTGTATTCTCTTTTTGAAGATTCTGCACACAGTTAAAGAATGACAGCAGAGGGGCTCCTGAGGTCCAATCCTCCCTGAGAATCTACCCACTGTTAAATGCTTACAGAAGAGAGCCTCAGAGGGCCCCATCCCTTACAACCTATCCAGTGAGTGGCTTATAGCAGAGGGAAGGATACTTTCTTCAGTGGTGTGGCCTCTGCTAAGTTGCCCATGCCCCTCCTTATAAATAAACCCCTCACCTGTAAGTATTCCTAATCAAATCAAACTAACTGGTTCACACAAAGACATGAAGGGTAGAAGGGTGACTAGTTGTGAAGAGGAAGAGGCTCAGGCTGGAAAGGGAACAAAAAAACAATGGAAAATAAGTATGACTGAAATACATTATACAGGTATGAAAATACCATAATGAAATCCAGTACTGTATACAACATATGCTAAGAAAAAAAGATAAATAAAAGATGATGTCTAAAGCCTTAGCAATGAAAATAAGAACGTTTCGGGGGCTGGTGAGATGGCTCAGTAGTTAAAAGCACAGACTGCTCTTTCAGAGGTCCTGAGTTCAATACCCAGCAACCACATGGTACCTCACAACCATCTGTAACAGATTCTGGTGTATCTGAAGACAGCTTCAGTGTACTCATATACATTAAATAAAATCTTGAAAAAAAAAAAAGAAAAGAAAATAACATTTCAGAGAAAGCCCAAGAGAAGTGCATTCCAATGAGAATGTGAATAAAATACGGATGGGCAGTCCAGAAAAAAGTTCCTTTTTGGGGGTGGGATTCTATACTTTGAAAAGACTGAAGAAAAACAAAGCAATTTGTAATTTGCAAGCTGAATTGTAAATAGCACCAAAACGCTGCAGGAACAAAATGAGCCATCTTTAGCAGCTCACTCCACCCATCTGCACAGTTTAGGCCTCACTGCTCTGCCCTTTGGCAACAGCCCTCAAACATTTAAGCTCATGTATTTGGAGGATTCCAAAAGCCTCAATAGAAACAGCTATGTAACATCTAGAAGGGCTATCTCAAAAAATGTGAATAACTTAAAAATAAGAAGAGAAATAAGTTCTTTACAATACTTTAAAGCACTGCTATATTCCTATCTAATCTGCTTAAAGAGTCACTATTTTACAAAAGAGGAAGTTCTGTGCAAAGAGGGGAGGGCTAGAAGGTGTTTCCTATTCCCACTGGAATCCCTTGTTTGTGTAACTAGGATGCCACCAACCACTCTGGGAGAGAAGCTCAAGAAACCTTCTCTCTAACCAGGCAGGCCCTATAGCACTAATAATAATCAAGAGCCAGCACTGCACCAAGTGACACCAGCCCGAACTCAGTCAGATGATGTTCTGTCGTTACTTGCCTGTCAAACGGAACATCCATAAGAATCCTGGAACTGGTTAAGGAGAGAAGGCAATTCTTCTGTAACTTAGGGAACAAAGGACAAACATTCATAAGCAAATGTGATACTCCATTCAGGAGGCAGGTTAAGACATGTGGCTGGGCAGGAGAGATGACTCAGGGGTTAAGAGAGAACCCAGTGCTCTTTCAGAGAACCAGGGACCAATTCTCGGCACCCAGATATCAGCTCACGACTGTCAGTGACTCCAAGATCTGACATCCTCACACAGACATACATGCAGGCAAAACATAAAAGCTATGTGTGCTGCCAGGCAGTGGTGGCACACACCTTTAATCCCAGCACTTGGGAGGCAGAGGCAGGCGGATTTCTGAGTTCGAGGCCAGCCTGGTCTACAGAGTGAGTTCCAGGTCAGCCAGGGCTACACAGAGAAACCTTGTCTCAAAAAACAAACAAACAAACAAAAAAAAGGTATGCGTGCACACAATAGGGGGCTGAGATGACCAATGAGCCTGAGAGCTAATTATTTATGTAGTCTTCTACAAGATTTTAATTTTCTCTTACAATTGATTGTTGTCATGTAGGAATAGACTCTTAATGACCAACTCCTATTTTTAAACCTGAGGATTAACCTTAGATTATCAGGATGGTGGCAGGTGCCTTTATCTTGAAACCTATTACATAGCCACTGCCACAAATAGGATTCAAATGGAATCTTGTTACCTACTCGTTTAGCATGTTTTGCTTAACTCATGTTTTTCAGATTCACCCTATGTTTCATTTAGCAGTAGTTCCTTCTTCTTTTTTTTTTTTTTTTGGTTTTTTTTTTTTGTTTTTCACAGGTTTCTCTTGTAGCTCGGCTGTCCTGAATCACTCTGTAGACCAGGCTGGCCTCGAACTCAGAAATCCCCTGTCTCTGCTCCCAAGTGCTGGATTAAAGGCGTGCGCACCACCGCCGGTAGTTCCTTCTTTCTTGTCAGACAGGATTCCTTTTAAAAAAAAAATACATACATTGCTAGGCAGTGATGGTGCACAATTTTAATCCCAGCACTCAGAAAGCAGAAGCAGGTGGATCTCTCTGAGTTGAAAGCCAGCTGAGTCTATAGAGAGAGTTCTCGACAGCCAGGGTTACACGAAGAGAGAAAGAAACCCTAAGACAAACCTCATGCATGCTAGTATGCTAGCATGCTCATTCCACTGAGCTACATTCCAGCACAAGAACTTTTAATGTTGATGGGTTGTTTATGGTGCTGGAGCTGGAAACCAGGACCTTGGCCTTACATATGCTAGGCAAGTTCTCTTTCACTGAGCTATATATGTCCCCACCCCGAAAAAGAAAAAAATTATAGCTTTGCTGTTAAAACCTAGTATCTTTGATTACTAAGGAAAAAATATATGTAGAGAGGGGGGAGAGAAGTGTGTGAGCTGCACACATGGGCATGCACATGTATGGGGATCAGGAAGCAATCTATGGAATGTAGTGAGTCTCAAGAATCAAATTCAGGTCTTAAGGTTCAGCACTTTTACCTCCTAAACCATCTTCTTGGCCCCAACTCAACTTTTTCCCCCTAGGGTTTTTGTTAGAGAGGTCTTATACAGCCTTGGCTGACCTTGACCTGAACACCTGATCCCACAGCTTCCATCTCCCACATGCTGGGATTATAGGTGAGCACCATCACACCTCACGTGATCTATTAATAGATGTTTCTTAGTAAATTTTTATATTTTGGGTTCTTTGAGACAGAGTTTCTCTGTGTAGCCCTGGCTGCCCTGAAACTCATTCTGTAGACCAGGCTGGCCTCAAACTCAGAAGTCTGCCTGCCTCTGCCTCTCAGGTATTGGGATTAGAGGCATGCACCACCAATCCTTTTTTAGCTTCATTTCTTATCCATATTTTCTACTTCTTTCTATAACATTAAGTCATATTTTATCCTTAAAACACTGCAATTCAATAATACATATTTTCATAAATGTGTTCTAAGATTAAAAATCAAGTCAAATATTTGATTCAAATTACCTGTTGGTAGTAGGGGAAATTTTTCGTTGCTTTGAAAAGTAGATAGGTGATCTCTGACAACAGACGAACAGGCATTCCCCTGGCCAGGCCCTGGCGTGTTAGATTGAGGGCGCAAGCACTGGCTGTTAATTGCACCGGCAGATCCAATGGATGATTCCTCATTCCGATAGCCACAAGCTGAAGATAAATTTGTTTTTAGTGGGATTCAACTCTAGGGCCTTAGTGTACTTCACAGGCGCAGCAGAGGGACTGAGCAGCCTGTGCCCATGGGAAAAGCTGGCAATGGCTCAGAGCTAGAACAAGTGGCAGCTCACTGTATCCAGGAGCCACCTTCTCAGAGTGGGCTAAGGTCAGAGGATAGGCCCAGCCCAGCATGGCAGGGCATGAGGGCCTGCATCTACATTGGTGCTTGTGGGTGAAAGCCTGCAACAGCCAAGAGTCCAGTGGAGAGAAGGACTGAGCCAGGAGGGACAGAGCCAGGAGCCAGCAGCCTGCACAACTTGCTAGCTGAGCAACAGAGAGACTTGGCAGACTCCATATATAGACACTGTGGAGCTCCACAGTGAGGAAGGGGGAAGGGTGAAAGGTCAACTGACTTGGGAAGTGCTTAAGGAGAGAGAGATTAAAATGAAAAATATTTTCTAAAAATGAAAAATGCCGCCAGGTAGTGGTGGCGCACGCCTTTAATCCCAGCACTTGGGAGGCAGAGGCAGGTAGATTTCTGAGTTCGAGGCCAGCCTGGTCTACAGATACAGAGTGAGTTCCAGGACAGCCAGGGCTACACAGAGAAACTCTGTCTCGAAAAACCAAAAAAAAAAAAAAAAAGGATAAGTTGTTGATGGTATTTGTCAAGGAGGAAACAAAGTATAGGAGGTCAGATTCAGGGATCTCTTTTTCTACTTCTCTTTCCTCTATCTTTCTTCCTTTTCTATCTAATGTTATAGAAAAGGGGGAGAAGAGATGGGAAAAGGGAGGGATATAGGAATGATAGGATAGCCGGGCGTTGGTGGTGCACGCCTTTAATCCCAGCACTTGGGAGGCAGAGGCAGGCTGATTTCTGAGTTCGAGGCCAGCCTGGTCTACAGAGTGAGTTCCAGGACAGCCAGGACTACACAGAGAAACCCTGTCTCGAAAAAAACCAAAAAAAAAAAAAAAAGGAATGATAGGATAAAAGGGTATATTATTGAACCTACTTTTTAAGCTAGCAAGCCAAATAATTTTATACTGGTATGAAATTTTGTATATTCATACAAATTTAAGGTTATATATTTGCTATAATATACTGCATATTTGTCTCAACTTTTTTTTTTTCTGTAGACCAGGCTGGCCTCGAACTCAGAAATCCACCTGCCTCTGCCTCCCAAGTGCTGGGATTAAAGGTATGTGCCACCACTGCCTGGCTTTGTTTCAACTCTTAAGATATTCTACCTACTCATTTAAATGCAATGTGAAATTCTAGTCTTTGAAACTGTTCAGAATAATTAAGAAATTCAAGTCAGTAGTTAACCAAATGTGAAATCATGTTAGCTACTAGTTTAGTAATAAAAAAATAAGCTTTAACCAGGCAGTAGTGGCAGGATTAGAAGGTAAGACATCCATTAGGTAGAGAAGGAGAGAGGGAGAGAGGGAAGGAGGAAACGAGAAAGAGAGAGGGGGGAATGATGGGAAATAGGCACGGGAAGATTCGCCACAGGGAATCAAAAGTCAGATGGAAGCAGTCAGACATGAAACTGAGAAGAGGTAAACATAGACTAGAATAAACAGAATAATTAATTGAGTTATGAGCTAGTTGGGGAGCAAGCCTAGCTTAAGGCCTAGGCATTTATATAACAAAAGAGCCTCTCAGTAATTATTTGGGTTACTGGGACGCAGATGGAAAAGCTTGTGGTTACATGAGATACCATTAACAATTCTTCAGTGTATTTTGGTTGGTACAAGTTATTTGCTTCATTGGACTAATATCAGATTTTTCCTATTCCTAGCATTTATTCTGTAGGACAATGAGGAGTTGCAGCAATTGCTTCAAGTCCAAATGTAGCCATTAAACTAGCTGGATGACTCTGGACCTTTATTTCTCATCTGTAACATGAGTTATATGATCATTTCCTGAGTATCACCCAAGCTACCGTGACAAGCATTGACAGACACAAACATCAGTCAGATTATGTCACTTGGGGGATAGTCCAAGATGGGGGTCTCATTGTGGAGGTAGGCTGACCTTAAACTCAGCAATCCTCCTGCCTCAGCCTTCTAAGAGCTAGGACTCAGACATGTTGTATAGTGAATCCTAAGTTAACACTGAGAGATGGCAGACATGAAACTGAAAAGCAGCAGAGCTGGGGTGGGGGGGGTGGGGGGGTGGCGCATGCCTTTAATCCCAGCACTTGGGAGGCAGAGGCAGGCGGATTTCTGAGTTCGAGGCCAACCTGGTCTACAGAGTGAGTTCCAGGACAGCCCGGGCTACACAGAGAAACCCTGTCTCAAAAATCCAAAAAAAAAAAAAAAAAAAAAAAGACAGCAAAGAGGCACAAATGAAGGGGCTGTGGGAGTGGGGAAGGGGAGGGACAACACTGGAAGACTTCACTTACAAAGCACATTACACAAGAGATGGAGGCAAGAAAGGAAAGCTAAATAAATAAATAAATAAATAAAAGCAAACCACAAGATGGACAAAGAATGAAATGAGTTACCGAGAGAAGAACTGAAAAGTAGAAAACATTACACTGGAAAGGTAACAATGCTCCTATTACCTTCCTGCCTACCTCAGACCAAATTATAAACATCTGGACTCAAAGTTGATTTAAAAATTGAGTGAGATAACACACACTTTTAATGCCAGCACTCAAGAGTCAACAACAGGTGGATCTCTGCGAGTTGGAAGTTAGCCTGGTCTACATAGTGAGTTCCAAGACAGCTAGGGCTACATACTGAGGTCCAACTTAAACAAAGAAGGAAATTGATCTCATACAGATTCAGATGCTTAAACCAAGATAGAACAATTAAATCTAGTATTATCTACTATTATTCTTTCTTTTTTTCCTATTTCCCACATATTTTTGGCTCACTATTCTATCTTGATAAATATACTTAGCCCACTATTAATACAGAGTAAGACCAGCCAGGACTACACAGAGAAACTATCTTAAAAAAAAACAAAAACAAAACAAAATAAAATGAACTACTGAACTACTCTTGTGTTCAATAAACAACTTTTTTATCTTTTGAGACAAGGTCTCACTGTGTAGCATTAGCTGGCCTGGAACTCAGTATGTAGACTAGGCTGGCCTAGAACTCAAACTGACCTGTTTTTCAGCTGCCTCTAGAATGAAAGCTGTGACCACCATGACTGCTGGTAAACAATTTTCAATTGCCCAAGTAAGACACAAAGTCTAAGGTACCTTTAGCGTGACAGGCAGGATGACACGCAGGGAAAGTGTTTCTGTGAAGAGCCTGTAGAGCGCTTCCTTCACAAAACAAGACCTGTTCCTGTACCGACTCAGTGCTTCAGAAATCTGACTCAAGTTGGCTCCTCCAGCAACCTAAAAAACACGGAGTTATAGTATTTTCACTTCCTCACACAGCATCTGGGTCCTGTCAACACTCAAAACAAATTCTGTGTTCTTCAACCCCCATCTCACAGATTTATCCAATGAGTGAAATGTGTAGCTCAATACAGTAACAAACAAGCAGGTGCTCACGTCGGAACCATACACACCTCCCTGCAACTACAGTCCAGTTAAGACTGTAACTGGGTGGGGCATGCCTGCAATCCCAGCACCTGGGAGGCAGAGGTAAGAGAACTGTCTCAAGCTTGAGGACAGCCAGGTTCTATATAAGCAACCTGACTGAATCAAGAAAAAAAAAAATCTAACCCCACAAAACCTCAACCGGCTGTGGTTGGAGATTTGCATTAGTGGTAAACCACTGGCTACCATGTTGAGAAGCGTAGGTAAAGAGCCTAATGCAAACAACAAATAAGCCACCTAACAATGTGCAACATTTCACCAATCGTCAGTCATGTGGAGGCCTATCGGAGGCCAGTACTCAATAGGAAAAAACATGTGGTTAAAAGCACTGACTGCTCTTCCGGGTCCTGAGTTCAATTCCCAGCAACCACATGGCAGCTCACACCTATCTGTAATGGGATCTGATGCCCTCTTCTGGTGTGTCTGAAGATGGTGACAGTAACTTACATATATAAAAAAAAATAAATAAAACTTTAAAAAAAAGAAAAGACTAGAAGGCAATGGGGAAAGGACCTTGCTCATGCTCATGTCCTCTCATGCTGCAACTCCTCCCTGTTATTACAGGATAACGTATTCTAAGTAGCAGCCTATAGCTATTTAACGGAGCTCTCCTGATTTTCAATCACACCTTCTACTACACCCTCTCCTACAGCCGCTTTCCAAACATAAGATCAAGAAGGAATTTTCGTTTGTCTTGTTTTTTGAGACAGTTTTCTCTGTACAACCCTGGCACCCCAGAACTCACTCTGTAGACCAGGCTGGTCTCAAACTCAGAGAATCCACCTGCCTCTGCCTCCCAAGTGCTGGGATTAAAGACGTGCACTACCACCCCTAGCTAATGAATTTTTTTTCCAAGATATTTATTTATTTATTTAATGTAGAGTACACTATAGCTCTCTTCAGACACACCAAAAGAGGGCATCAGATTCCATTACAGATGGTTGTGAGCCACCATATAGTTGCTGAGGATCTGAACTCAGGACCTCTGGGAAGAGCAGTCAGTGCTCTTTAAGCACCAAGCCATCTCTCCAACCCAGGATTTAAAAAAAAAAAACAAAAACAAAAACAAAAAACTAGGCGATGATCAAATTTTCAACATTCCTGGATGGTAAAGAACAAAAATCCAGGGGATAGAATAAGGATCTTACAAAACATCTCTCCTGCCTCAACCACTAACATCATTTTTTCAGGACTCACTAAACTGACAAGAAAATGCTTTTGTTGAAACAGTTTTAACACATACCCCAAACCGATTTCAAAGTTACAATCCACCTGCCTCAGCCTCACAACTCTAGTCTGTGTTCAGCTAAGGAAGTGCTTTTGAAAAGGGAACTCTGTCAGTTGCCAAAAAAAGCAATGAAGGCTAGAGACCTGAGTTTGCTTCCGGAATTAATCCCCTAGGCCTGATTACAGGTATTAAGTTGCTCCCATGCCTTCACCACTAAACAAGTGCACCATGGGGAGACCACGACTGGTCTATAGGCCTGATGTACCTTCTTGAGGCCAACACTGCTACAGGGGGTTGGTTTGTGCAATATAATCAAATGCTAAATAATGGCCCCCAAGATCTGGTTGCCCCTGTGAGGACACCAGCTTTTGTTGTATAAACTTTGGTCCCCTCGTTAATTGGTCAATAAAAGGCTAAAGCTTGTATTGGGCAATAGATAGAGGTAGGGGGCTTTCAGTTACCTGGCTGGGGTGGAAGGTAGTGAAGAGAGGAGAAAGAAGAAAGCACAAGGAGAGAGGAGGAAACTGCTATGAGAGGAGATGGCCATGGGCATGTGACTAGGAGAAACAGCAAGTAACAAGGGACACATGGCTGGGATGTAACTTAGAATAGCTCAAACCTGCTCAACCCAGGCTTACAGCTTATAAAGAAAATACCTTGATTTGATATGGCTACCTAGAATTTATAATTCCTTTTCTACATTGCCACCAATCTTCTAGGAAAAGATATCCTGGAAGCCCTGGAAGTTACTCTCACTAGTCAGCCAAAAGAAAATTGTAGTAGGGTAAATAATTATACCTGAAGTGATAATTATACTCATAAAAACTTTTAAAACCTTCCGCTGGGTTACTCCATTTCTAACAACTGGCTGTCCAAGGAGCCTATCTGGATTGAATAGTAGCCTCTATCAAGGGAGAAACTAGAAGCACTCACACAGTTAGTAAAAGAACAATTCCAATCTCACCATATTCGCCCGTCCTACAGTCCATGGAACACCACGGTGTTCACTATAAAAGAGCTCAGAGGGATGGAGGCTGCTACAAGATTTAAGTACAATTAATAAAACCATGTAGGTTTGGGGATCCCCCACAAAGGGCTACCCCTCATCTCTGCCATTCCCGTGGAGAATTTTAGACAAGTACCCCCCACCCCCGCCAATATAAAGTCTAATGTACAAGAACCTATAATGCTCTGAACAAATAAAACAAAATATATGTTAGGACAAACCTTCAAGCCTTGCTTTGCCATAAAGAAATCAGAGTAACCAGCATCTGTATACAAGAGTCCCACAAATTGCATCGCAGGCCGATGCTGCAGAAAGGATTCCACAGCTTGATCAGTGATGTCGGTGCCCCCTGAAATATCCAGGGATATGAGGTTGGGCAGAATGTCCTCTGCTGTAACAGATAAAAAGCCAGGTCTGATCTGAGCTGCCTGTGATCAGAAATATCAAGGTGAAGCAGGCATTTCAGTTGTCTGATAACTGCAAGAATTTGTGGGTTGTTCATGGCCAGGCACTTCACATAGTGCATCGTGAGAGATCTGAGCCGGTTCTTACAGGAAAGGAGTGCAGAGATGTCGGTGACCACAGTATTGGAGATATCCAAGCTTTCCAGGTTTGGTAACTGAGAAACGCTAACTAGGTCTTCATTGCAAAAGGACACATTGGCAACACTTAAAGTGTGAAGGCCAGTGAACTGACTCAAGGCCAGTAGTCTTGAGTTCTGAGGGACGCTAACTGAGTCTAATATAAGACACTGAAGGTTGTTCTGGATCCAGGCACTGCTCTGGAGAGCGTGGATGATCCGGGCTGAATAGTCCAAGGGGCATCCATTCAATGAGAAAAAAATTTTTTCCCCTTTTTTTTTAAAAGGGGGAAAAATTCCCCGGGGTTGAAATTTCCCCCCAAAAAAAAAAAAATAAAAAAATTTTCCCCCCCCCCCTTTCCCCCCCCAAAAAAAACCCGGGCCAAAAAAAGGGGCCCCCCAAAAAAATTTTTTTTAAAAAATTTTTTTTTGGGGGGGGCCCCCAAAACCCCCTTGGGTTTTAAAAAAAAACCCCAAAAAACCCCCAAAAAAAAAAAATTTTAAAAAAAAAAAAAATTAAAGAAAAAAATTTTTTAAAAAAAAAAAAAAGAAAGGAAAACCCCAAAAAACAAGGCCCCCCCGGGGGGGGGCTTAAAAGGGTTCCCCCCAAAATTTTGGGGTTTTTGGGAAAAATTTTTTTTGGGCCCGAAAAACCCCCCTTAAAGAAAAAGGGCCCGGGGGGGTTTTTTTTTTTTTTTTCCCCGGTTTTGGGGTTTTTTTGGGGTTTTTTTTTGTTTAAACCCCTTTTTTTGGAAAGGGGGGGGGGGCCCCCCAGGAAAGGGTTTAAATTTTTTGGGAAAAGGGGGGTTTTTTTTTTGGGGGGAAAAATTTTTAAAAAAAACTTTAAAAAGGTTTAACCGGGGGGGCCCCGGCCTTTTAAAAAAGGGGGGAAAAGGCCCTTTGGGGTTGGTTTTTTCCCGGAACCCCCCGGGGGCCCCCGGGGGGTTTGGGGGCCCCCGGGGGGGGGTTTTTTTTTTGGGGGTTTTTTTTTTAAAGGGGGGTTTTTTTCCCTTTTAAAATTTTGGGGTTTGGGAAAGGGGGGGTTTTTTTTTTTAAAAAAATTTTTCCCCCTTTTAAAAAAACCGGGTTTTTTTGGTTAAAAATTTTTTAATTTGGGAAAAAGGGTTAAAAACCCCCGGCCCCCCCAAACCCCCCCCAAAAATTTAACCCCCAAATTTAAAATTTTTTAAAATTAAAAAATTTTAAAAAGGGGAAAAAATTTTAAAATTTTTTCCCAAAAAACTTTGGGGGTTTTTAAAAAAAACCAAAAAAAAAAAAAAAAAAATAAAAAAAAAATAAAAAAAAAAATTTCCGGGGGGGGGTTTTTTTTTTGGGGGCCCCCGGGGCCCGGGGTTTTTAAACCCCGGCCCAAAATTTTTTTTGGGGGGTTTTGGGGTTTTTTTTTTTAAAATTTTTTTTTTTGGTTTCCCCTTTTTAAAAATTAAATTTTTTAAATTTTTTTAAAAAAAATTTTTTTTTTTTTAAAAAAAATTTTTTTGGGGGGGTTTTTTTTTTGGGTTTTTTAAAAATTGGGAAAAAACCCCCTTTTAACCCCCCCCCTTTTCCGATTTTTCCAAAAACAAATTTAAAAAAAAAAAAAAAAAAAAAAAATTTTTAAAAAAATTTTTTTAAAAAAATTTTTTTTTTTTGGGGGTTTTTTTTTTTTTTGGGGGGCCAAAAAAAAAAGGGGGGGGGGTTTTTTGGGGGGGGGGGGGGGGGGGGGGGGGGGGGGGGAAGGGGGGGGGGGGGGGGGGGGGGGGGGGGGGGGGGGGGGGGGGGGGGGGGGGGGGGGAGGGGGGGGGGGGGGGGTTTGGGGGGGGGGGGGGGGGGGGGGGGGGGGGGGGGGGAAAAAAAAGGGGGGGGGGGGGGGGGGGGGGGGGGGGGGGGGGGGGTTTGGGGGGGGGGGGGGGGGGGGGGGGGGGGGGGGGGGGGGGGGGGGGGGGGGGGGGGGGGGGGGGGGGGGGGGGGGGTTTGGGGGGGGGGGGGGGGGGGGGGGGGGGGGGGGGGGGGGGGGGGGGGGGGGGGGGGGGGGGGGGGGGGGGGGGGGGGGGGGGGGGGGGGGGGGGGGGGGGGGGGGGGGGGGGGGGGGGGTTGGGGGGGGGGGGGGGGTTTTTTTGGGGGGGGGGGGGGGGGGTTTTGGGGGGTTTTTGGGGGGGGGGTTTGGGGGGGGGGGGGGGGGGGGGGGGGGGGGTTTTTGGGCCCGGGGGGGGGGGGTTTTGGGGGGGGGGGGGGGGGGGGGGGGGGGGGGGGGGGGGGGGGGGGGGGGGGGGGGGGGGGGGGGGGGGGGTTGGGGGGGGTTGGGGGGGTTTTTTTTGGGGGGGGGGGGGGGGGGGGGGGGGGGGGGGGTTTTTTTTTGGGGGGGGGGGGGGGGGGGGTGGGGGGGGGGGGGGGGGGGGGGGGGGGCCCGGGGGGGGGGGGGGCCCGGGGGGGGGGGGGGGGGGGGGGGGGGGGGGGGGGGGGGGGTTTTGGGGGGGGGGGGGGGGGGGGGGGGGGGGGGGGGGGGGGGGGGGGGGGGGGGGGGGGGGGTTTTGGGGGGGGGGGGGGGGGGGGGGGGGGGGGGGGGGGGGGGGGGGGGGGGGGGGTTTGGGGGGGGAGGGCCCCAACATAATTTCCTAGAACCCAGACGGGCCTCAACTTCTTATAAAGCTGAGGGGTAATCAAATTTCAATTCCCCCTCCAGTTCTTATGTGCTATTTACAGGCATATCCCAAAAGGGGTCGGGGCTCTTTTTGTGTGTGGTCCTGAACTGACTAGACTATTCCAACGACTAAGCTTTAACCCCAAAAAATTTTTTTTTTTTGGTTTTTTTCGGACAGATTTTCTCTATGTAACCGGTTGCCCCGGAACTCACTCTGTAGACCAGGGGGCCCTCGAACCAGAAACCGCCTGCCTCTGCCCCCCCAAAAGTGCTGGGTTTTAAAGGCGTGCACCACCCCGCCCGGCGCCCCAAAAACTTTAAAGGCTCATCCCTAAAAATGGAATACAACAAATACAAAAGAATGAAATACAACAAAATGCTGGAAGCCAGAGAACAGGTGGGGGTTTCTTCTGCTCTCTTCTCTGTTTTAGTTATTTCCCCCAAACAGAATATCTTAAACCCAGAGTGGCCTCAGATCAGGGGAGCTGGGATAACTGTTATTCTATTCAGACAACAGAATACAAGGGCTTTTTTCTTTTTACCTATTAACGGGAACCCGGAATACTTCGAAAGCTTAGTTACCCTGTAAAGATGAAAATAAAAAGTAGGAACTATAAATAAAGGAAATTTTAAAAATAATAAAGCACCAAGGGTCAGGGGTTATTGTCTTTGTTGTTGGGGGGGCCCTCGACTGTAAAGACACCAAAAACCTCCGATTGGGACACAGTATAACTAACTGAGTTGAAATCGCCTCCCTTGTAAAATGCGAAGAGCAAAGTGGGCTTTTTGGGGGAAACTGCATCAAGTTTTGGAATACACATATACACTACTGGGTGCCAGGTAAAACTTGGCCTTTTTGGGTACAACAGTGGCCCCCTTGCATGGGAATAAGTAACAGTTTTACGTTGGATGGGAAAGCGATCCCACAAGGGGGAATTTAATCTCTGGTACGCAAGTTTGGCAAATGGGGGGTAAAGGATGCACAGTGGGGAAAAGGTACAGTGTTGTTCGGGTAAAGGGAAAAAAAAATGCCTGTAAAAAACCCCCTTTAAAATATTTTTTCCAAAATTAGAGTTTTGGATCAGCTTTGAAAAGGCTTATTCGCTTAGCTGCAGATATGGTCAAGTGCTAAGAATAAAATGACTGTTGGGTTGGGGGAAAAAAGGGTTATGTGTATAGCACCTCCATGCAAACATGAAAACCTATTCAAATCCCAGAAATCAAGTAAAACCCCGCAAGACCAAAAAATGCCTATCACCCCAGTGCTGTTGGGTTGTGGAGATAGGGGCTAGGCCTTTTGGTGTCTGTGCACAGTTCCAGTTTTGTAAGAGACAATGTCTAAGGGCAAGGAAAAAACCAATAGAACAGATCATCTGATGTTTTCTGCACCAGGGCCCAAATGGGTATTCTCCATTTCCCATTCCCAAAATCATAACAATGCAGAAGAGAGGGGGGAAAGAACCAAAGCCCGAGGAGGGGGCATTCGGAAACTCTTTCTTTTGCTCAACACAGCTATGCCTCTTTACCCCAGTGGCCAATGCAGCACAAGAGCTAAAAGATGAGCCCCGTCAACATTTTTGTCAAGGAGAAAGGGGAAACACAAAGGGCCCTGGGAAAATATAGAATTAATAAGAAAGGAAACATCCTCCATGAGGCACACATGGGGTTAATGGCTGATGCGCATGGGAGGAGGGGGGCAGGGTTTGGGGGGATCGTCTTAAATAGTACAGGGCCCCTGGGAAGCTGTACCCGTGCCCTGTAAATACCCCTCACGATCCTCACGGGGCCACACACAAAAAAAAGAAGTCTTTAAAACTTTTCTTTAAGAATATTTAGTACCTTGCAAAGCCATCCCCCAAGGAATTTTTCCCGCTATTCATGAGGGAAATACCCAAGCCCGGAAAACACAATGTTCCTCAGTCTTTTAGAACACCATTTGTCCAATTCCAACTAAGAATCCAAAAAGTGTTACCCCAAAAATGGGGGATCCTCCCCTAAACATCAAAAGAGGAAAAGGAAAAAAAAACTTTAAAATTCACCTGCAAACATTCAAAAAAAAATTTTACCATTTTTCAACAAGATGTCCAGCAATAAAGGGCTGCTCCACTGCCAAAACCCGATGGCTGAATCCCCCCCCCCCCCGAGATAAACCCAAAGTCCAAGCTCCTTTGCCCTCCATACACTCCATATAGCACATACTAAAAAAGAACAAAAAAAAA